>CAVNYN010288626.1:0-12834 GCA_963692815.1 Nyctanthes arbor-tristis | reverse complement strand
AAAACCTGATATTGGGCCTGATATTGAAGTCTGAGAATAAAACTTAATATTGGGCTGTCCTATTCTAAGGTGTTTGTTGGGCCATAAATTCAAAAATCTAGTTTTAAGAGCCCAATCACTCACTCTGATTAATTAATTAACGTTATTATCTATTTACAATAAAAATTTAACACATTTCAAATTTAAGTGAAATATAAAATCTTTAAAAACATTTAAATTTTTATCTTTTAGCCGTATCCCCGCACCCGTATCCAAAATTCGGACCCTTTTTAGCCGTGACCCCGTATCCTGTGTTTTTGTAAATAAAGGATCCGACACTCAGATCTGTCTCCGAATCGGACACCCGCACCCGCATCCGAGCAACATAGCTTGCCGGATCGGTTTTACGGGTTTGGTCAGGTTCTGCCTTTAAACCCTTGAACTGTCTCGACCCAGATTGGGAGTGGAAACCGAAATCGCAATAGCGGTGAAAAAGACCGACCCGAATCTGGTCGGTCGGGTTACTGGGTAATAGGCCCAGCCCTATAATTATATTTGTATGTCATCTATGCCCTATATGTCCTAGCATCTGGAAATTATAGTCATCTTTTTGAATGGTTATTAAAACATCTGTGGAAGTGCTAGGATTTTCTAATGAATCGTGCTTATGTATGCTTTCTATGTTAAGCTGGGTTTTCGTGCAGCAGTTGAAGCAAATCTATTCCATATCCATTTGGGTTCCATCAGTCTGACTATGTCATGCTGAGGTTTAGGAGAATATTTTTGTTAGAACTGTTTCCTGAAATTGAAAGCAGTATCTAAAATCACGAAAGTGTGATCTCTGATTAGAACTATTGATTAGATGAAGGTCAATGCTTGAGCCTGAGGTTTGGATGGAGTTATGTTATATATGTTTCATCTTTTCCAATTTAAATATGACAAATGATCATGCCACTCTTATAGCCTTAGGTAGTGACTTTGCCTTCTTTTAAAATAAGAATGTCATTGATTTTTATTACATAGTCTTATTCGTTATGTTGGCAGTTTCTAATTAAAGGTGTATTAAAAATTATGATTTAAGCATTTAATAATGTGTGTGTGATTCTATGTAACTATTATTGACGTATATGAAAAGAAACTTCTCCCATCTGTGGGTTGTGAAATCTCAAAGCTTGTTTTCGCAGGTTGAAGTTGCTTTCTCTGGAATTGATGGAAAAGAGGAGAATACTAAAGCAGAAAATGGACTTCCCTCAGTGAAAGTTTTGCCTCCTTGGATGATAAGGAAAGGAATGAAACTTTCAGATGAGCAGCGTGGAGAGACCATGCAAGAGGCAAATATGGCTGGTTGTTCAATAGCAGTAGAATCATCAGATGACAAGAAAACTACAAATGAAAAAGATGATGTGAAGAATATACAGGTTTGCGCTAGTTTACAAGCTTGTTATTCTTTCTTTCATTCCGTGTACACCTTAATCAATTCTCTCTGTTTTGTAACATAATTTTAAATATTTTGGTAAAATAAAATAGGATTTTTAGTCCTTTTTTGTTTGTGATGCTCTGGGAATATTGTTTGACATATTCTGTTTGTTGTAGGATGAATATGTTAAAGCTTATTATGCTGCTCTACTTAGGCGGCAACAGGAACAAGAAACATATACCGACAGCGAACAGCAAATATCAGATGCTACTATCTCTAATGCGGAGCGCCAGGCTGGGATGAAATCGAAACGTGGTGATGAGTTTGATGGAGATGTTGAATGGGAGGAGGAACCTCCTTCAGGTATTATCAACAAGCGTTGAACTTTGTTTTTGAATATCGTGTTGATATACTATTCTGTCTTCCAGGTTCTTTTTTAACCAAGTATTACCATTTTTGGACACTACTTGTTGGTCGCATGGATTCTTTGACATTCAAGTAGCACTAAAACACCGATACAGAGTTTTCAATGAATTTAAAAATCTCTTTTAATGTCTAGCTATTGTAGATACTGCTGTTTCATGAGAAGACTGCTTTATGAATGTCATATAAAAGAACATAAAGTACTACTTGCAGTGAAGCAGTAAAATACTGTTATAAGTTGTGGGTAATTTCTCACTGTCGGTGGTTGTGTTCTGTAATTCAGAATTCCTCATTTTTACAATTCGCATCTACACAGAACATGAAGTTTGACAGGCTGGTAGCATTGCTGTATTCAGAGACCTTGGGATATGAAATTCTTAATGATTTAACGAGCACAAAAGAAAATTTATATTATGATATTTGGTCAACCACTTGTTATGTATTGATATCTAGTCTTTCCAACTTTCTCCTTCGCCCTTTGGGTGCCTTTGAACTTTGTCCTACTGAAAGATGACATAAAGTCTATGCTGTAGAATCTCCTTTAAACTCCTCTATAAAATGTTATTGTTTCTTTCTTTCTTTTTTTCTTTTTCATTTTTGGTGGTGGTTTGGGGAAGAAAGGAAGGGGATGGCCAGGGAGGGTCTACATGCAATACGCGTCTCTCTGTGAAATTTCTTTCACCTAGACGGGATGTGAATATAGTATAATGGTTTAGACATTGAGTTACTATTCCAACTTGGGTTCACCTGTCCCTAACATAGTCTAAATGTTTGCTTTATTTCAGGTAGCACAGCCAAGCATTTCAAAGTTAACGACTTAAATGAAGAAGCTGAAGCTTCAGACGGGGGTGAGGACGAGGATGACATTGACTGGGAGGAAGGTTGAAAAACCACAATTTCATGTGCTTCCGTGTGACATCGTGGTGGGTTCAATGAAATATTAGCCTTGCTGTACTTTCAGATATTACAAGAGAGGGATGCGTTTGAAACTGGTCCTAAATTTCCGCAGCGTTTTCTGTAATAGAACGTATTTCTACCGTATACATCCTTGAGAGTTGGATTCTGCTTCTAGCTTTATGAATTCGAGGTTGAGCCTGAGAACAGTTTTGAGTTTAGCTTATCAATGGAAAACCACTTTCATTCAATGTCTTTGCTCCTTTGCAGTTGATTTTGTGCAGTAATTAGGTGTTAGGGGGAAAAATTGCACATGTACGGCATTATTACCAGTGACGTATCTCGTTTTAACGATAATTCATTTTTGAAGATGTGAAAATAAACGTGTTTTTAGTGTTTTCAAAAACTAAAAACTAAAAACCGCAAGGAGAACGGGCTGTTATATATTTGACAAAGTAATTTATATTGGAACAATATACGATGATACCCCAAAACGGTAGAAGTAATTTCAGCAACGGAATCAAAATAAAATCAACTTCAGGAATTCCATTTTTTTTAATACATGGCGGATATAGGGAGGGGAGAAATTTGGGGAGGACATGTGTGGTTCGAACTTAAGACCCTTCGGCTTGAAACATAAACATTTTAATTATTAAAGTACAATTCGAACCACTCAAAATTTTTAATTTAGATTAATACAAACTTTGGAGAACTTATTTAAATATGATATTTGTTGTTGAAATAGTTGCCTTGCTTTTTATTTTTTTAATTTTTTTTTTCAAATTTTCAAATTTCGGCTAATAAAGTGATATAAAATGAAAGAAATAGAAGAAATGTAAATAATGCCAATCTATCCGAGAAGTGTATTTTATATGCAAAATACTTTTCTTAACTTATTCAATTTTATATGTAATTGAGCAGATTTTTATCTAATTTGTGCGGATATGGGTCATATAGGTGAAAAGCTCAAATTGGGGTGACGCCAAGTGAAAAGGATGATTTTTGAACCAAATTGAGGCTTTACATTCAAAATGTAGCATCAACGTCTGATGGCTGGAGAGTTTGGGGTGAAAAGATCAATGTCAACAAGTTTGAGGACCAAATTGCACTATAAGAGAACTTAAAAGAGACTATTTGGGTCGTGTTTGAAGAGTTTGAGGACCTTTTTGAAGTGTTCAAGAAGTTTTGGACTAGTATAAATGAAAAAATATACTGAAAAGGACCGTTGCTGAAAGAAAAAGTCAAATCAGGGACTGAATCGCGCGTGTTGAAAGTAAGGCGCGGCAAGCAAACCGCCTTTGCCCGCGGGCTTGGAAAATCTCCGTTGGGGATGGGTCTAGAGTGGCAAGCAAACCACGGCCACCTACGGCCCGTAGTGGAAAAGACGTTTGACGCGTTTTTGGCCATTTTTTTATACAATTGAGGATTCTAAAGCGTCTATAACTAAAAATCGACGAAAAATAACATAAGAGGAGGGGAGACGGCCAAGAGAGCGAGAGTTGTGCGGAAGAGGCCGTAAAAAGCGGAGAGCAACATCCACGGGAAAGAGACAACAGGGAATTTATTGTGGATTCATCTCTTTTGTGTTTTGAATTCCAATCTTTTTTATTGTTTTCTTTTCCCTAACATGCAATGCTAAGTTATTGTGCTAGGATTGTGATGAATCCATTGTTGACAATTCATTAGTTTTGAATAAATTACTCATTTTTATTATTTGCTATTGGGTAAATTGTTTATTATTCACTTATACGTCCGTTGTAATGCTTGATCACCATTGATTTGTGTTTGTGATTTAAATTTCTTTCGAGAGATTCGATATAAATTAGCACATGGTAATAAACAACATAGGGTACTATATTGATTGTTTATGTTAATATGCCTTGTAAAATCGCTACATGATGATATTTGTGATTTTGCATGTTTATGTGTTCACAATTTAGTTAGAGATAATTAAGTTCACATGTAGACATAGAATCGATTGACCATCGAGAGAGGCTTCTGATTAATGTTGGATCATCGATTTTTAGCTTAGGTAATATTCTCGTTATTGTTGATTGCTAGTTAATGCTTTGATTGATATCTTACACTTTGATTAATTTAGGATAGTTTAGGGATTCATGTCACGACCGATAGGCGGATGTGGTTCTAGCTCAGGTAACAAACGACATTAAGTTCGATAGGAGATAGAGATATACTTCTATGCTTAGTGCAATATTTGGTGATGTTCTAGCTTTGTATTGCGTTTTTAGCTGTTCGCATCCATCATAGAGATATAGGTGGGTCATAGGTGAAAATAGGTTTAATTTATATCAAGAGAGCAAATTGACATATAAGGAATATCAGTTGTCAATATATAATAAGGATTGATTAAAAACGAGTGATCAATGGTTTGTAGTGTGTCAATAATGGTGGATTCATAATCCTAGTACCTTATTGATGTGATTGTTTCTAGGATTTGTAAATAATTTTAACTGTTTATTTCCTTAAATAGTTTTCCTTTTTTTAAAAGTGTGTCAATAATAGTGGATTCATAATCCTAGTACCTTATTGATGTGATTGTTTCTAGGATTTGTAAATAATTTTAACTGTTTATTTCCTTAAGATAATTTTCCTTTTTTTAAACTAAACAATTTAATGTGTGTTTCTGTTTATTTAAAGTTGAAATATTTAAAGTTGAAATCAATTAAAGTGAAATCTAGTAGATTCAGTCCTCGTGGTTTGACACCCTATTTATTATTGTATTACTTGTTAACGATCTGTCTACTTACAGGACTAAATCGACAACATTGTCTATATATTAAATCACAGTTGTTTGGCACAATTGAAGTAATTATCGTGCATAATTTACTAATTTTTCTCGCCTAAAGCTCTATATGACACCTTTGCTTATAATATCATACCATGGTGGTTGTCACTTTTCGTGAAAAAAAAATGTTACAAATTTAGTTGTTTAGAATTAAACTCATGACCTATATATTAAGAACTAGTTTTAAACCATTATGCCAGTTAATTCTTTTTGTTAACAATTTTCATTTATATATTTCTATTTTTGCGTGTTCACTGAAAAAATATTATTCTTAATAACATATATTTAAATTGGCAACCAAGTTAACAATGACCCACCGGTTGAACCAGAAACTCATTAGTCCAGTACAGCTACCGAGCCAATGACCGAGTAAATATTGAAAACTATGGTTGAGTTCATGTTTAGGGTTCATGTTTACAGTACAATGACTCTATCAGATTCTAATTAAAGATCATTTCCGAGATCAAACAGATCGGAAGAGCTTCTTTAAATCAAAGATTATCCTCAAATACCAGCCTCTAAAATTTCTATTATACAAATAAGTTGTGTCCTTGATGTTGGAAATAAGAATAAAGAATAGCAATAATTTCAAAAAATTATTTTCTTTAAAACAGGACCAATCTGGATGTTTAACTTAATACATGATTTCACACAAACAATTGCGTAAAGAAAGAGCAATGGAATAATACTTTTAATACGCTATTATTCCCACTATTTATTTCTAGCTCCCAACCCTTAAATCTTCTTGTAGTTAGGGATTCTCCAATACCCGACACAAGAGTTGAACTATAGAGAATTAAAATTCTCTACAAGAGTACTAGGGAAGCGACTTTTCCCTAGAATGACGAATAAGACCGCCCTCTCCTTATATGTAGGGAAAAATCTTGGCTCTTTCATATGTCTTGCAAGAGAAAAATATCTACTCCTAGCATGTTTGTGAAAACCTTAGAATTTTTTTCGAAGTAACTCCACGACTTTCCAAAAGCTTCCAGATAGACCCAATCGAACTTACATAATTAGACTCCCAACAATTAAATCCAATTAGGCTGATCTAAACTGTCTGATTTAATTATTAATAATTCGTATACTCTACTATTAATGACTAATTATATAAATAATCATATAAGCTAAAATATATAATCTTGCAAATAATTATCCTCTTGACTTATCAATCCAACAGTTCGTCCCCGTCTTATGATCTGATAATTAATTAAGCATGCATATAACTGTATCACCTAATTAATTATACGCTTTGCTAAATTCACAATCACAACTGCTATGATTTCTATTTAGGAAGCTCCGCTAGATACTAACATTAGGTTTCTGAAATCACACTTGGAAATGATTAATTAAGCAGATCAATTAACTCTTTGTTCAAGAGCAATGCACATTCTACTAATTTACTCTCCTTCAGTTCCCAACATGTAGAGCACATTGACCAAATATTTATTTAGTTTCACCTATAGCACGTCTAAGTTCCTAAGAATTACTTAATAGAAGAATCCACCCAAGACGGATTCAGACAAACTGTATGACAATCATGTGGAATCTCAATACACGTACACGGTCATACTATGGAATTAAGTTCACATAATGGTCCAGTCTAATATACTTATCCCGAAGTATATCAATGTTATTACTCACTACCTCCACTAGTCGTAACGATCAAGATAAATCACCTACTCAATTGAGTTAGAGTAACAACAAATGAAGCTTGATAGAATAAATTGCCAACATTTATTCTCAGCTCAAAACTAATGTTTTCGGGTTGAAATATAAGATATTTGTTCCATACTTATCTAGAAGTACTCATCTCCATTTTATCTCAAAGCAACCTATGGCCCTTCGTTACCACTCAAATATCGTAAATTCATTTATAGAAAATAAATATCACATTTATTTAATAAATAAATAACTGCTTATTCAATGGGGTCTCGCTCTCTCTTGCGAGTTAGGTTTTCTCTTGCTATCTAGCAAGCTGGCGGGTGGCTTTTAGGGTTTTTTATTCTCATTTAGTTCTGATTTCATTTTTTACTTGGATTCACGCCTTTAGAAGATATTTATGCGAAGCTCATGTTGGAAGAGGAAGAAGGAGGGTTGGATTTTGGCAGTGATGAGAGAGTCACCCCGATGACGGAGGATTTATAGTTTTGCTTGATGGGACGGTTCCTTATGGAGCCTACTATCAATGTGGTGGTGATGAAGAATACCCTGGCCTCTATATGGCGTCTGATGAAGGGCATGCATTAAGGAACTTCAGCATCCATTATTCATATTCCAGTTTTTCCATAAGCTTAATATGAACCGGGTACTCGATGGTTGTCCTTGGACATTTGATCAACATATGTTTCTACTGAAAAGGTTAGAGATGAATGATAACCTTTCACAAATTGAGCTTAATCATGTGGCTTTTTGGGTTCCAATACATGACCTCTCTATTGGGTTCATGTCGGAACATGTTGCTTGTACCATCGGTAATTACATGGGTTCGTTTATAGAGTCAGATGCTAACAACTGCACTGGTGAATGGAGAAACTTTATTCTTATTCGAGTACTAATGGATGTTAAGTAGGCATTGAAGATAAAGATGAAACTCAAACAAGGAGAAGGAGATTGGGTATGAGTGAATTTCAAGTATGAGAGGTTATCGAGTTTTTGCTTCGTGTGTGGAAACCTGGGACATTCTGAATGTTTCTGTGAAGTTGTGTTTGCTAAGCCGGATGAAGAAGTGATTAGGGCGTATGGACCATGGCTCTGTGCTCCATCTCGACAGCAACAGCCGAATATCAGTGAACGATGACTGTGAGGCGAAGGTGGGCGGTTTGGAAACCCTAGCAATTCAACTAAGTCAGAAGATATGATGACTGATCTTCAGGAAATTGCCGAGAATAGATGACGTAAATTTACTAAGGAGAATTCTAATATTGAAGCTGTTTTGGATCCGGATGGAGGCCCCTTGATTGCAATACTAAGGCAAGGGAGTAATGGACATAGAAGGTGGTAAAGAGGGTATGGTTTTCACTGACCATAAGAGACGTCGGCTTAAGGATGAAAATGTGAATGCATCTCTAATTGAACCAACTTGTGATCTATCTACTGAATCTACTACATATCCAAAAATCGGACCAGCGGTGGGACCTGTTATTCAGGCCCACTGAAACCCATAAGTGTCTTAAGCTAGAACTGTCGTGGGCTGGACAACCCACTGGTAGTACGTGTCCTTGTGGACTTAGTTCGTGACAATAAGCCCGATTTTATTTTTCTAATTGGTACTCTTGCATGTAATTCCCGTTTAGAGTAAATAAAATTATTATACGGCTATGAAGGCCTTCTCGTTGTTAATTGTGTGGGCCACAGTGGGGGGTTGGCCTTCATGTGGAAGTCTAAAACAATGGCTAATCTTTTAAGTTACTTCCGTTACCATATAGATGTTGAGGTTAACTTATAAGCCCAACCAAAGTGGCGTTTAACTGGTTATTATGGTAACCCGGACCGTGGCAAAAGACAAGAAAGCCGGAACCTCTTGAGAACATTGGCTGTAGCATCTTCTCTTCCTTGAGTTTGCTTTGGGGACTTCAATGACATTTTAGGACAAAATGAAAAATATGGTCGCCTTTCTCACCCGGATCGTCTCATTAAGGGCTTTCGGGACTCATTAACGGATTGCGACTTGTATACCAATTTACGTGTTTCAGAGGAAAGGAGATGGATAGTTGGATTGAGGAGCGACTTGACCGTGTGGTAGCTAATTCTACTTGGACTGGTCTGTTCCATAGAGCACGAGTCATGAACCTGGGGATTTTCAGCTCGGACCATTCCTCTATATTTTTACAACCGCAGGCTCGGGTGTGTAGCACTCAGAAGAAGCGGTTCCGGTTTGAAAACGTTTGGATTAATGAGAGAGAATGCCGTGATGTTGTCCATACTAGTTGGGAAACCCACTGTATCCATCCATTCTCCAGGAGAGTCAAGCCTTGTGGTCAGGACCTGTTTGTTTGGAGCTCAAAGTTAAGCACTGACTTTAGAAGGAAACTCAAAGAATACAAATAAATCAAGCAAAATGTGCAACATGGCAGAAACGCAGCCTCGCTGGGGACATTTGAATGGGCAAGGCAAGAGTATTTTGAGACCTTCGCTGCCACTGCCGAGAAGAAATTTAACACCTTTACTCAGTCACGAGACGCTGATGAGTGCTAGATATCTTCTGAAACAGACTTGCAGGGCTATATTTCATATTATTTTCAGGGTATTTTCTCTTCTACTCGAAACCCGGATATACCTTATTCTATTACACAGCAGATACAATCCCAGATTTCAGCGGTGCAAAATGGTTCGCTCCTTTCACGACTGATGACGTGAGATTGGCGCTTTTTCAGATGCAGCCGAATAAGGCACCTGGGCTTGACGGTGTAAACCCGAAATTTTTTCAACACTTTTTGAATATTGTTGGCCAAGATGTTACATCTATTTGCTTGAACTCTTTGAATAATTGTTGTATGCCTGATGAGTTAAATATTATGGCCATCGTTCTCATTCTGAAGAAGCAAAATCCGGAGTCAATGAGTGACTTTTGGCCAATTTATCTATGTAACGTGGTATATAAAATTATTGCTAAGGTGTTGGCTAACCACCTGAAGTCTGTTTTGCCCTTGATTGTTTCTTAGACTCAATGTGCATTTGTACTTGGGCGTCTGATCACTGATAACATCTTAATTGCTTTTGAGGTCATGCATTTTCTTAAACAGAAAACTTAGGATAAAGAAGGGTATGTGGCTCTGAAAGTTGATATTAGTAAAGCCTATGATAGGCTGGAGTGTGATTTGCCAAGCGCTGGGTTGAGTTAATCCTTATGTGTGTTTCATCTGTTAAGTATTATGTTCTGCACAATGGTTGTGAACTTGGTCCAATTACTCTAGAGAGAGGTATACGGTAGGGGTGTCCTCTATCCTCCTACCTCTTTATTCTGTGTGCAGAAGGGTTGTCTAGTGTGCTACGGTGCAAGGCAGAAGCAGGGCCCGTATTTCACACTTATTCTTTACCGATGACAGTCTTTCCTTTTTCAGAGCAAATATGGTGGAAACTGGAATGATTAAAGATCTGCTACATCAGTATCTCTTGAATCAGGGCAATTGAGCTCAAATGTCTCAGTCGATAGGCGCCACACTATTTGCTCTACCTTGGGAGTGGGATTAGCGGGGGGCCGTGAGCTCTACTTGGGCTTGCCATCGTTGTTGGACAAGAAGAAGAAGGAGGTTTTCTCTTTTATTAGAGATCGGGTTTGGCAACGGTTGAACGGTTGGAAGGAGAAATCCCTTTCTAGAGCCGGGAAGGAGATTCTCTTGATGTCGATTGCTCAATCCATTCCCAATTATGCCATGAGTGTGTTTTTATTGCCACATGATATTTGTACAGAGCTTAAATGGGCCATGAATGCTTTTTGATGGAAGATGAATAAAGGCTCGGCAAAGTGGATTTCGTGGATGCAATGGGAGAGATTATGTTATCCTAAGCACCGAGAGGGATTGGGATTTAAGCAATTACATGACATGAATCTGGCCCTCTTGGGAAAACAGGGATGGAAATTTTTGGATGATCCTCACTCACTTGCAACAAAGGGGTTTAAAACTCGCTACTTCTCCTGTTTGGACTTTTTATAGGTGAAAGTTGGGCATAACCCAAGTTATGTTTGGTGTAGTATTATTGTAGCGACCGGAAAATTTTAAAATAATAAAGTTTTATATTTCTTTTATAAAGCGTGTCCTCGTCTAGTCAAAAATATCAATTGAAATAAATAAGAGGCGCAAATCTTAAAACTCAGTTAAACTATATTTAACTCATAAGTCATTTGCTTTGGCTACTTGGACTATTCGAGCCCAATGTAATCTTTCAACTCAAGAAATAACGCCTCAATGTTGATAGTTCAGCCCATTATAAATCTTGCCAACCAAGAAAAAAGCTACCGTGGGAAAGAATCGTGAAAATCTCTTTCCCATATTCATTTGACGAATGTGACATCTCAAACTTTTCTTTTTTTACTTTCGTTTCATGCGATAGAGTAAAACGTCGGGACCTAATTAAATATGAACTTAAGATTAAGGGTTAAAGTGGAAAAGTGGAAGGAAAAAAAATGAGGAAGAAAATGCAAATGAAAGGAAACGGGAAGGCAAAGCCTGTTAAGCCACCGACTTTGACCATTTGGTCTTGTATTCTATATATATTATTAAAAAAAAAGAAAAAAGAAATAAACACAAAACACAAGAAAGAAGAAACAGAGGGAATGAGAGAAACAGAGAAAGAGAGAGAGAGAGAGTCGTGAGATAGCAAGTGCGGGAGATGAGGGTTCGGTCAAGCAAGAAGAAATTTTGAGAAATTGGAGAATCACATTAAGGAACTATTATTACATGTAAGTGTTACTCAGTTTTTGCTTTCATTTCATATAAATTTTAAAGATTAATCTTCTTCTAGGGCTAATAATTTTTTCATAGAATTGAGTAGTTAGTCATGATTAATTTTCTATAGGTTTAAATGGTGAGTCAATCATTCTTAGACATGAGATTAAAATCATACAATGCCTAGTATAAAATCATGTATAAAAATTGTAGTAAAAAAAAGTAATAATAATAAATTAAACAAAAAAAAATGAACGTTTGAGGAATCTTGGATAAAACACAAGTTTACTTATCTTTAAGTTTTGTTTTATGTAAGTTTTAGGATGGAAATTATATTTAAAGTTTATGGGAAATTTTATGAATATGCATACTAGCTTGTAATTTTGTTTACTACAAGTTTTAATGGCATAAAATTATTAGTTAGCTATGAAATTTGAGACTCAACATGCTAGTGTAATGAGAGTTGACTAGTGTATGGATGGAGATTTAAATAGAGGAATTAAAGCTGAAAAATTTTAAATGAAGGGTTATTGGGGCTATTAAGATGGAATTTCTCATGAAATTGAGTATTTGACTTATAGTCTTAGTATTCATGGATTTAATTGATATGGAATGATGGATTGGAGCTAAATGGAATGTTATGAAGTTAATGTGATTTTATGGAATCAAGCATGTAAATATGGATTAAATAAAGGGGGAAAATAATGAATTGGTAGGTATAAGTTACATGTACTTAGCTTTCTTGAAATGTATGATTGGTATGAGATTTTCGTAGTGAAGTTATTGAGGGAAGCATAAGAGATTAATGTGGAATTCTAGTAATGCCAAGTATGTATGTATGAATTTAATGAAATGACTTTTGGCATGAAATTAGTATAGATGCTATTCTGCCCTTCAAACTTCAAAAGGTCATAAATGATAGTATA
>CAVNYN010288624.1:0-41721 GCA_963692815.1 Nyctanthes arbor-tristis | reverse complement strand
AGGCATGATATTTAGATTGGAAAAGTGGAAATAACTTAGAAACCATCCATGGTTGTTTCAGAGTTTCATAGATAGATGTGATTATAGTAGTACTGACTATTGAATTGCTAGGCGTTAACGGACAGAGAAAGTGGAAAATGGCAGATAGAAGTCACAATTAGGAGCAGAAGGTATGGTTCAAACCTGTATCAGAACAAAGGTTCTACGTGAAAGACCAGCCTGCAACAAATTCAGGGAGGAGGGAAGCAAAGCTGTCAATCGAAAATGTGCTATCAACCTAAAGCATAAATAATTCAAGTAGTAAAAGACTACAACTAAACTCGATGACATAAATATTACAGCTCTACTTTGACTTAGGAGTCAACCAATTGCAAGAGTTGGAGTTACCAATCTAATTCGAAGAAATAAATAAATGGAGATAGAAAATTTTTAAAGGAAAAAAAAAATCTCTATTGGCTAAGTACTTTTCAGTAACGCCTTTTGGGTTGACAGACATAAATAATAATCAAAGAAAGTGAATGCTAAGGCACCATGTTAATTGCCAGCTTAAAACTTCCTACCCTCTTATGAAGTCATATCTGTTGTTGTCAATAGTTGTTGGGTTTACATTAAAAGACAAAGCACCTGATCTTCATCTTGAATTGACAATAGGAATTTAGAATAGTGGAGAAATAATAAATCAAATTAAAGGTGAGTTGTAAAGCACTCACCCGTATGGCCTCTAGCTGCGATTGGTTGTGATTGCCTTCAATAAATGCTGTCAGAGGTTTAGATATTTTCCAGGCTTGATCTTCAGGAGTATACTTGCTCTCAGCAGCTGTTAAAATTAAATCCTTGAATGGGAGGTAGCTAATCGACCGCATAGCAACATATTCACGGGCTATAGTTGATATGCTGCAAATCTGTGCATCAAATACATTATACATAAAAAGAAATAGGATCAGGAATTCAAAGTTGCATGTCTATTAGTGCATACTGTATATCCATTCTCATTAGGAACCAAAGCCAATAAGAGGAGCTAAAACAGAATGACAAATTTGCCTAGGAGAAAATATCAAAGTCCCTTTTTCCTAATAATAAACATAAGTACTCGGCCGAAGAAAATAGTAAATTAGTAAATCTGATGAAACTAGATGAGACCTTGTTCACCTAGTGAAGCCACTATGAGAATAGTTTATCATGAAACAGAATGAATGTTATAGAAAAAGTTTGAATTCACATAAAAAGGCATTTTTATGTGAAATAAGAAAGAGAATTTGTGGGGTTAGATGGTGGAGATTCGTGTAGTACATGTGGGTCCCATTAGTATTGCAATTTACACATAAAATTATGTAATTTGCAAAAATACATGCAAAGAGAGAGTACTATATAGTGATTACGATGATCAACTGCTTCTTTCCCTGAGTATGAATACTTATCAGCGAGTATTTCTACTTACAAATTGATATACAAAGAACGTGAGCCTAAAGATTCCATTCATCCATTGAAAGAAAAAAAAAATTATTTCTAAGAATTGAATCTTAGAAGGAAAGCCAGTTATAGCAAAAGTAACAAAAGTACTTCTCTAAAAACCAACTTTACTAATGGCAAATACCTTCTCCTTTAACTTCAAGGCTGATCATCCTTGGTCTAATTTGAGCAGGTCTTTCCACGAAGAAATTCCAAATAAACTTTTTCTGAATATTTTACAGGGTTAATCACTGAGTGCAAGGGAGTTTTTCTCCCCTACAGTTATAAAAAAGCATGCCTGGTTGTACGTCAGCCTGCATTCCCAAAGGTGCAATCTTCACAAATATTTCATTTTGTTCTAGTCTTACAGTTGGATTCCACACCAAAAGTAGTATACTAGTTTAAGTCAACTTCAAGATTCTCCTCTCCAAAATATTTCAAGAGTATTTCCTATTACAGAATTATGAACACAAGAGAACCCTCGTATTCAGCTCACAGGTATCTTTATTTATCTTCACCTCAGTTCCCTTGAAAAACTCTCACCCAAATTTGCGAATCATTTGCCATGAATCAGACTGAGCCGCTAACAACTTGACAATATAACAACATAGAATCAGAGCTACTTGCACATAGAACTCATTTTAGTAACTAAGGAGTCCAAGAAGAATTTAGAAGATTTACCTTCAGAACATGCAAGTACTTCTGAACTTCACTGACAAGAGGACGCATGTTTAACAGCCTTGAAGAAGTTTGAACATCATCTGTATCTAATCCTTTCAGTTCTCCACTTAAATTCAGCCGAAGTTTTATTTTATCATGCTGACAATGTTCAACTAGTGCAAAAGCATATGCAGTCGGAAATACTTTACTATCACCAATCTGCAACATAAATAAAGCATTCAACACAATCAAAAGAAAATTTTGACTTGTCTAATCAGAATATTAAATGTCCTTCTCACACGTGAATTAATATTATCACAGTGCTCAACAGAGGTTTCTTATAAAAGGACAGAAAGCATAGCACTAAACGTGGGTTTGTAAATTCTAGCCGCTGTACTGGAAACAGGAATCTATACCCAGCCAGCTCCTACCTTTTTATTGGAAAGAAGCAGGAGATCATTCTGTGATATTGATTTGGGGTCTGAACATATAACCATCGGCATATAAAATCCATTGATTTCACTGCATTCTGCCGTGATTGCTTGTTGCCATTCAGTTTCTGTAATGCCAAAAAACAACCATTGCATTTACAGATAGATATCAATTCCATGAACAAAAAGGAAAAACCAAAAGTTGGTCAAAAAACACTGAAACATAGATCGTATTGGAAAACATAGATTCAAAATTTATCAGAAAAAAAGAAATAACAAATTAATCATACCTTCTTCCTCGTTTTTGCCCTGAACAATCTGAGCTTTAACTTCTTCAAAAAGAAGGGGCTCAAACGTTGAGAGATAATCATCGACATCTTTATAAGAGCTCTTCACATCCTTCAATCCAACAGAACTTCCGTCCCCAATCTTTTTATTGAAATCATTCTTCTGTATATTCAAAAGAAAAGGAAAAAAAATAAAGAATCACACACCGAACATATCACATGCTCATGTATAAGCAAAAACAGCACTAAACACGCGCAAAAATGTATGCCCGTGAATTGAAACACTCTGTAGTACTCCGTAGATTATAGATTTTTTTCTACTTGAATTTAATTTCCCTGATACTGTAAGCGTAAATAATGAACCTAAGAACAGGAAGCTAAGCGTAATACATTTGATTCTTTGAGTAAGCGAAGGTAATCCCAGCTGAGAATAATTTTGTAGAAGCGGAGAATGCAGGATCCCTCTTCCAGCCGGCTTTTGTCCACCGCCATTGCTCACCTCGGCTGATCAACTTTCCACAGACAGACGACAGGGGACCTGGAGTTAGAGAGGCAATCTCTCGAGGTTTTGCCTTGTTCTTGGAATACAGAGTTTTAGACCGAGGGCAGAATTTCATCAATGGAATGAATATATATTTTCCAATTTTTTTCTTCCCAAAATAAAAAATTGAAATATAGCACTAGAGGTTCTTAATCTTTAGATATATTTGTAATAGAGTTTCGAAGTTTTATCTAGTAAACCAAAGATCTAAAACTCTTTAAATTTATGTCGTCTTTTTTTTCTTTAATTGAAAAGGGTTAATTTCCCAAATCGTCCCCAACCTTTGAGTTTAGTCTCGATTTCATCTCTAATCTTTGTTTTGACACCCCCACAACCCCCAACATTTGAAAAATACACACAAATCGCCTATATTTCTGGTGTTCCGTCAAATTTTTATCAAAATGACAATTATACACCCATAAACATTTTAAATTTTTTTAAAAGGTTAAAAATAATAAAAAACTAAACAAACCCACTCCACCCCACCTCACCCCCCTCTCCCCCTCCCCGCCGGCAGTAATTCAAGCAGTAGGATGCCGGAATAGTCCATTTCAGGAGGGCCAAAAAAGGAGGGTGAATCCCCCTATTTTACTGCCGTAAAATGGGGGGATTCACCCCCTCTGTGCTGCCATTCTTGGAGCACAAATGCTGCCAGAAATGGCAGCGAAATTGGGGATTCACCCTCTATTTCTGAGTTATGGCAGTGATTTCACTGCCATTTTCGGCAGCATTTCTGTTGCCAGAAAACGGTAGTATTTGCTAGAGCAGAAATGGAGAGTGAATCCCCACCATTTTGCTGCCAAAAATGGCAGCGAAATAGTGGGGATTCACCCCTCATTTCTAAGTTTAAATGCTGCTGGAAATGGCAGAGATTTCACTGCCATTTCCAACAGCATTTTCTGGCAGCAGTACCCCCATTTTGCTGCCATTTCTGGCAGCGAAATGGGGGGATTCACCCCCTATTTCTGAGTTTAAATGCCGCCGGCAGCGAAATGGGGGAGATTCACCCCCCATTTTATGAGTTTAAATGCTGCCGGAAATGGCAGTGATTTCACTGCCATTTCCTGCAGCATTTTTGTTGCTAGAATGGAGGCACATAGGGGGGTGAATCCCCCCATTTTGCGGTCATTCCCGGCAGCAAAATGGGCGAGGATTAACCCCTCCTTTTGGCAGCCACCATTCCGGCGGCTGGACTTAAGGCTGGCAAAGAGAGAGACGTTGGGTTGGGTTGGGTTGGGTTGGGTTGGGGTGGGGGTGGGGGTGGGGTGGGGTCGGTTTTTAGTTTTTTATTATTTTTAAACCTTTTAGAAAAATTTAAAATATTTATGGGGGTATAATCGTTATTTTAATAAAAATTTGGCCGAACAGTAAAAATAGGGACGATTTGTGTGTATTTTTCAAAGGTTAGGGGCTGTGAGGTGTCAAAACAAAGGTTGTAGACGAAATCGAGACTAAACTCAAAAGTTGGGGACGATTTGTGAAATTAATCCAATTGAAAATGCTAATTTTTCGAGTTTGAGTCAGGCTCACCACTTACATTTTTACTTGGGACTTTTAAAGGGCAAAACTGTAATATACGATTAACTTAGCCCATGTTTGATCATCTTTATCAAAATTACATTATAATTCCACCTACCACTGATTTGACAAATAATTTAACTACTTGTTTATAACCACAAATTTCAAATTTCTATTAAATTTACACCACTCATTTCACTTCTTTATAATTTCTCTTTATAAATTAACTACCATAAACTGAATCAAACATGCACTGAAATATTGTTTTTGTTGATGAAAACAAATTGCAAAGTTTGAGAAATAAGATAATGGTAAAGAATTAAGCAAAAACACACACGGATAGACAGTAATAGTGTATGCGTGTTTTTTTTTTGGGAGGGGGGCGGTGTGTTTCTACAAGACACGTATAATAATTATAAGGAAAGTTGCACTACACTAGAGTAGCTATATTTCAATTTTTCTACAGTAAAGTCCTGGACATTTGTTTAGTTTACTCTATTTTGGAGCACCATTTTTTGTCCAATGCTGCTCCATATGCGCCTGGAAAGGCAATGGCATTTTCGTTTATTTACATAAATGCCATTCCAAGCTTTATTTTTTTTTTCTATTTAATCTTGCACGTCTCAAGCTTTTTCTTTTTCCTTTTTCTATTCTTTTTTTTTTTGACGTCTCAAGCTTTGTATTTACGTTGTTTCATTTTTTTAATTTAACATTTCACGTATGTGATGAATTGTTAACCTGTTTTTTTAAACAATTTCACGTGTATTTGTTTACTTTAATCGTTTTAATGTAATGTTATTTCGAAACAATTATTATTTATTTAATTTAAGTTATTTTGTCTAATTTGGTTCTTGTCAATGTATTATTTTTCACAAAACAAAAGAAATTAATTTGCAAGAGTATAAAGATAAATAAGATATATTACACAAAACAAAGAAGCAAACTAGTACAACAGAAGCAACATATATCGTAGCACACAACAGTAAAAAGAAATACATGAATGTGTAGATATCACACCGGGCTCTAGTAGTCAGGGAAATCCGACCCAGATGGAGAAGTTTCGCTAAAGAACTGGCCAAAGGCACTACTACCAGCTTGAGACTTATCCCCGCTCGCCATCTTTTTTTGCAAGACGCACTGTTGTGCTTGAATCAAGTATGGACGAACTTCTTCGTCCATACTACTGGGGTCAATCTGTAACAGCTTAATGTCTCATTTTTCATACATCAAAGCATTTCTTTCTCGCACTGCATCAATGAGTTCTTGTCGTTGCAGCTCAGCTCGGTCCATGAAACTTGTCATTTTTTCACTACACTTGGCCACAGCAGTAAGGGCTCTTGAGTTATCTTCTTCTATTTTTCGCTTGGCTTTAACCTTTTTGACCCCTATTGGTCGTTCTAAAGTCCCTCCAGGACTATCAGAATCCAAGTTTAATGAAAACCCTGACAAGCCTGGTGAATTTGGTATTGGAGAACCTAGAGTAAAAGAATAATCATCTTGGGAAGATGGGAAATTCCCCCAACTTGGTTCAAAGGCCGGTCGGAAGGCATTCATGTTAGACGTAAATTTCTCATTATCTTTCAGCAAGGGCCAAATATGGTCAAACAAAAATTGTTTTCTAACAAGAGTACAGTGGCTCCTCGCATCCTTCAACTACAAACATATAGAGAGTGCATTTTAGTTAGACATTAAAAGAAAAAGATGTAAAAGACTTCGTAAATAAGATTCCTTACGATGTCCACTTTAGATGCACCACTTTGATTTTGTAATTCAATTGCACGAATAGATCCGCTAAACTTAGTGATAACAGCTTTTATTGTTGTCCATCTAGATTGTAAAGCTTTCCATGTTCGTGGTTGGGGTGGCGAACTGCCCCAAAATTCATTGTAATCCTCTAGGACCCGTGACCAGAACCGTTTCTCAGACTGGTTAGTACCAACTATAGGGTTTTGGGAGACATTAACATAAGCATTGGTTGACAATTTGTTTTCTTCAATCGTGAAACTAGGACCACGTCCACGAGAACTCATTGTGAAAAGCTACTAGTTTCAAGTATAGAGGATATGAATGAAAGAAACAATAATTATGATGGGTTGCAGAGAAATAATGGGTTGTTTTGAATTCTGCAGAAGTGTGAAAGGTAACGTATCACACACTACCAATTTATAAACAGCAATGCATCGATAAGAAATATAATCCAACGATCTACATTGATCGAGATCTGATCCGACGGCAGGGGTTATCTGATCCGACGGCAGGGGTTATATTTATCCAACTTTATGAATATAGGTATACGAATATGATCTGCTGTATATCTGACATAGACTAGATTTGATTCGATTTCGTTTGATATAATAGTTGATCCTATGCTCATAATTAAACATAATGTGATCCGACAATACTGATGTGTTACAAAAACTGTATTTGATGAGAAATATAGAGGATGAATGAAAGAAATTATTGAGACTACTATTGAGCAATAGTAGCATAAAGGAAAGAAATAGTAATTATGATGGGTTGCAGAGAAATAGTGGGTTGCATAGAACTAATGGGTTGTTTTTGAATTCTGTAGAAGTGTGAAAGATAACGTATCACACACTACCAATTTGTTTTTTTTTTTTTGGATTTGATTTGACTGGATCTTTAATCCAACGCTCAAAATACCACGAGATCTAATCCAATGGTGTCAATTACGCGTCTTATCTTCTTAGATTCCTAGTGGCTACCCTAAAATTTCCTATTTAAAGTGGCTAGTGGATAGTCAAATGCACTAGCCCAACGTCATTCCAGATTCAGATCTAAAAGATGAGTTTTTATGAGGGAGGTCTTTCAAACACTGGTTTTAATGTCTCATCATCCTCTTCTGAGAGTGACGATGACTTTGGTGCAATTTTGACACAAGAGATTGAACACATCGATGAAGAACAATAGGTGCTTTTCTAGCATATACAAACCAGTGCTTATATTGTCTCCCAGTACTCTCAACAACTTAGAAACCCACAATATGGGGGCTCGATTCCTAGCTATAAGGTTTACAGTCGCGGTCGAGAAGCCGCCGATCAACACTTATGCAACGATTATTTTTCAGAAGTGCCATTGTACAACGACTCGGTTCAAACGGTGTTTCCGGATGTCACGGAGGCTATTCTTACGAATTATGGATGCAATTCAATCGCATGACAATTACTTTGTACAGACAGTTGATGCGACAGGGCGATCGGGGTTATCTACTTACCAAAAGATAACTGTCGCGATACGGATCTTGGCATACGGTATAGCGGCAGATGCAATGGACGAGTACCTTAAGATTGGTGAATCCACTGCGATGGAAAGTTTAAAAAGGTTTTGTAAAATATTGACAATAAGAATAATAATTATCCATTCTTTTCAGAAAAAAATAATACTTATCCATTAGTTACATTTTATTATTATTTTATTTTATAATAATATAAAAAAATTTATATATTTTTTTATTCTCTATATAATATACTATTTGTTATCTATTAATATTTATTATACATATTCTATTAGTTTTTAAATTATCTTCAAATATTTAATATTTCTTCAATATCCACATCGGAAAACAACATGGATTTCCTGGAATGCTAGGTAGCCTCGATTGTATGCACTAGAAGTGGAAAAATTGCCCAACGAGTTGGGCTGGAGCTTTTGCCGGACGGAGTAAAAGTCCAACAGTCATTTTAAAAGCCGTGGCCGACTACATCTTGTGGATTTGGCATGCGTATTTTGGTATGCCAGGTTCAAACAACGATATTAATGCGTTGGGAAGGTCGCATCTCTTTTTTAACCTTGCCAATGGAATAACATCTCCTGCTAACTACGTCGTACAAGGAAAAGAATTTACTATGGGATGCTACTTATCAGATGGTATATATCCTAAATGGGCCATGCTAGTTCAAACAATTCACGACTGGCAAACTCTAAAAAAGAAATAGTTTGCAGCTAAACAAGAAAGCTATAGGAAGGATGTATAATGAGCATTTGGTGTTCTACAATCAAAGTAGGGAATAATCTCTGGACCAGCATGCGTTTGGAGTTAGCGTGTGATACATGATGTTATGACTACATGCATTATAATGCTTAACATGATTATTGAGGATGAACGGGACGTAGAGGCACTAATCACAAATCATCGAGAGGCACTCACCCCATTAGTGGAAATGGCATGAGATGAACATGTTCGGTTTTAAGAGTTCCTGGCACGCCATCAAAAAATCAGAGATAAGACAGCACATTATGCACTTCAAGATGCTCTCATCGACCATCTATGGGAGGAATACAGTAATTCAAATTTGGAATATTCAATCGGCTATATGTGTTTGTTATTTGTCGTACCTTTTATCATTTGTAGTGACTTTGTTATATTTTTTCTGTCTATTTGCAACTTTTATTTTTGAGTTTATCTTGTAATCTGGTGTCTAAATAAATGTATTGCTTGAATATAAGTCGTATAAAATGTTGGTCTAATTGTGTTCGGTTATTAATATGATGCGCAGTTATTTATTTTTCATAATATGTTAATGGTTGGAAATAAAAGAAAAATAGAAAAAAATAGTTACAGAGAATATATAGAGTACGTGGGTTAGAGAAAGTTTTTAAAATAGAGGTTGCTGTATTGTATTTTAGAGTACTGGTACTGTAAAATAGAGCACGATGATTGGATATGGCCTAACAATATAGATATGATACTTTTCCAATATAAGTGCAAGGAGGCCTTTTTTGCAAAATATGTCACGGTTTCAAATATATTATTATCATATAAAGTTCGCATATCCTGTGTTGGAAGGCAAGTAGTCTATATATTAAAGATATTTGACATTTGACCTTTTTTTAGTAAGAGGAAAAGATCCTTAAGATGCGTCATGCTATTTCTGTCCTGTGAGTTGGTATAAATGACTCTCATATTTCGACTTATTGTCTAAATGATTACAACTATTTATTTTGACACCAAATATCTTGCTCGACCATTAAATTTACTTGCTTGCAAAGGAGGCCAGTGCCACAATTTTGTTTAAGTTAGACCATCAAAGTCAATACCATAAACAGATAAAAATTTTTGTGAATAACATCAAACTTCTGTGAGAGAGATAGATAAAAATTTTTGCATGTTTAAATAGTGGTTGATTGGTATAAGACATACACTAAAAGTTGTCGAAAATTTTGATTGCCAATTCATTCTTCATAAATTGGCAATTCTCTTTAGTAAGAACGAAAACAAAGAATAATGAAAGATTGAAAATGATATATAGAAAATAAAAAGTTAGAATGAATTTGTAAAAAAATGTAGAAAATCAATTATAAAATGTAAAATAAATACAATGTCCACTTTTGCAATTTGATTTACAAACCACTTTTGCAATTTGATTTACAAAAATTGCCAACCCCAATGAGATTTCAGAAATATTTTTCTTTTTTTGGACAAATTTTGTCTTCATTATTTTTAAAATTTATTGCAAGTGTACCATCTTCATCTACCTCTCTCACTCTTCTCTTATCCCAGCCATGAACCCCCTAAAATTTGCTATAGCCAACAATGAATTTCTAGTGGTTTTAACGGAACTTAAGATGATGCTATTGTAACACCACTTTTATGAGTCAGGTTGAAAATTTGTATGTTGGTGAGGAGACAGGTAGGCATCACCACAATCTCAGTGTCATAGTCGGGTGGCATTGTGCTACTACTGTGATAAATTAGGATTATGTTTTCGATTTGGGGTAGTTGTGGATAGGTGATCATGAAGTAATCGAAAATTTGAATAAAATAAAGAGTATAATAATATAATAATTCATTAGGGAAGTTTTCTCCCCCCACAATAAATTAAGAATATATATCATATACGTTACGAATACGTTTCCAGTATATATCACACTCCACTCTCCTCCTTCGTTCATTTCTTATTCTTCAAAATCATCTTCTTTCTACTGCTCTCCTCTTTCTGCATTCCATTTTTATAGTCGGCACATACTACATAGGTGTAGATAGCAGTATTCTAAAAAACGTGAAGCGCGGAAAAGCTTCAACATGAAATTTCAAGCTTTTCAAGCTTAAGCGTGCTTAGGCGGCGCTTAAGCGTTAAAAAGCGTTTTTTGATTTTTTTTATTTTTTTATTTTTAATCAATCTAAAGCTGTTAAATATTTGAAATAATGTATACTAAATTGAAAAAAGCATATAAAAACATAAATATTATATCTATATTATAATTTTAAAAGATATTATACAATTTAGTATATTCAAAAGGTAAAAGGTGGATGATTCCTACTGTTATTCGGTTTTGATGACAATGTCTAATGGACTTAGTGTTATTGGATTTTAGACTTTTAGTTATTAAACGGGCCAAAACAAAAAAATGCCAAATGTTATTATTTAGACTATTAGCTATGAAATGACCCAGATGTGATTAAGTGGTCAACATTGACCGTTTTTTCACTGCTTTGCGCTTAGGCGTGCTTTTTAGAATAGAGGTAGATACTAGTAAACTTGTATCCAAGTTGACCATTTTTGTATTCAAGGTGACTATTTTGCATATAGCCATTAACTTTTGGCAATTTTTGCAAATTCCCCGAGAAAATGTAGGACGAAAGCTCTCAAGTACTGTTCCTGGTCTACCCTTTCTCAATGCTGGCGAGGGATTCCTTCCGCCCTGGAGTGTCTCAACCCTAAAACACTCCGTCATCTCTCTAAGTTAATCACTTTCAAACCTCAAACCTCGTACAGGCGTACAGCATTTTCAATCCGACGATAGATTTGGTTCCATAATCCAAACTAAAAAAATGATACGGCAAATCCCCATTTCAAAAATTTCTTCATGTTGATAGAAAATCGATAGCAAGTAAAGAGATAACGATGCCATTGTGGGCTCAAAGAGTTTCCATTTCCAAGATTTTCTCTACAGCTTTTTTCCACGGTCATGCCCTGATAGAGTCGTCCCCCTCTGCCTCCGCTGTGTGGTTCGTAAAAGTTGTATGCACTCTTTATGTTCGCGAGCCGCAGTCTCTCACTATTTTCAGCTCGGATTATTTTCGGAAAAATTTGACTCCTATAATAGCTTTCGGCGTAATTCAAAGTGTAAATAGTAGAATCAATAACCCCAGGTTGGCATTTAGCTTCTTTCAGTATACAAGGCTAAATTTGAATCTCATTCATTCAATTACTACTTTTGAGTTGCTCCTGAAGTCACTCTGCCAGTTGGGCCTTCATGATTTGGCTAATTTTGCACATGAATACATGATATCAGATGGATATTCTCTCAATGACTCACTCTTAGATTATATAGTTTCGTCATTTGTGAATGTTGGCAGATCTAGGACTGCCAGAGAAATTTTGATTTCGCAAGCTGAGGTGTATAATGCCAATGAGAAAGTTGTTAGCTCTTTTATTTGCAATAATTTTTTGAGCTTGTTATGTAAAAGAAATCGGGTTGATGAGGCAATTAGTTTTTTTAGGGATCACATTTTCAGATTACGGGGGTTTTGCCCTGATACATGTAGTTTTAATATAATTATGCGGGGATTGTGCAGATTCGCAAAGGTAGATAAGGCTTTCGAGTTTTTTGACATCATGAGGAGCTTTGATTGTTTACCGGATCTTGTTACATACAATACACTCATTCACGGCCTCTGTAGGGTTGGTAACATAGATAGAGCATGGAAATTATTGAGAGAATTACAATCACAAGGTGAATTTTTGCCAGATATTGTGACATATACATCAATTATTTCCGGATACTGCAAATTGGGTAAGATGGAGGAGGCTGCCAATCTTTTTGATGAGATGAATAGTGGTGGGATTAGACCAAACTTATTTACTTTTAACGCTCTTATTGATGGTTTTGGCAAGAAGGGAGAAATGGGTTCTGCATTGGATATATATAAAAAGATGGTTGCTTCTGGCTGTCATCCTGATGTTGTCTCTTTCACTTCTCTCATTGATGGTCATTGTCGGGCTGGTGAGTTGGAACAAGGCTTAAAGCTGTTGGATGAGATGAATGAGAGGAAAGTGTCTCCAAATTTATTTACTTTCTCTGTTCTCATTAACGCTCTTTGCAGGGAAAATAGACTAAAAGAAGCTCGGGATTTATTAAGAGAAATTAAATGGAGGGAAGATATTGTTCCCGAGCCATTTATTTACAATCCTGTAATTGATGGTTTTTCTAAGGCTGGTAACATAGACGAAGCAAATGATATAGTTGCAGAAATGGAGCTCAAAGGATGCAGCCCTGATAAGCTGACATTTACCATTCTCATTCTAGGGCATTGTATGAAAGGAAGAATGCATGAAGCAATAAGCATTTACAATAAGATGTTAGCAGTGGAATGCGTCCCAGATAGTATTACCACAAGCTCTTTGGCATCTTGTCTCAGAAAGGCTGGGATGGCAAATGAAGCCTATAAAGTAGAGCAAAGTATATCAAGTGTGGGCCACTCTGGTTTATCAACTTCAGACAGAACTAAATCATTTAGGACTAACATGGATATTACTGTGGCTGTTTAGTTGAGAGCATTATCTTGCTCCTGCTGCTTTTGGCGTAGCACTTCTGCAAGGCCCTTCAGCATGAAGGCAGTTCGATCCAAGAAATAAGGATTTAAAACCGTTCCATATACTCGCAGGTAAGTTCATTTTCTTTGTTTTCCTGATCACTTTATTTGCTATGATCTTTTCTTCTTTCATTTTGAATAGACACTCTTGTGTTACCAAGGATGGAGCCTGCATTGACTAAATCTAAAATTGGGGTATGCGAAAATATGAATTGGGTTGGGCTTCTATGTAAAATGATGGGTAGATTTTTGCTTTCTTGTTGATGAAAGAGGTTAAATAAGCCATTGTACGGGTAAATGAAAGTTCTTGGAAATGGAAGGCCTATTGTAAGAAACCGGTAATGACATATAATAAGTTGTGTGTCTTTTAGTGTGTTTTCCATTTTTCCCCCAGTTGTGGCAAAGCCCTAATGCTCTATCTTCCTGAGATTTCAAGGCTTGATCCTCAGTTTTGTCATCTTCAAATAGGAGCCATCACATTTCAGTGTTAGTCCCTGTAATTTCTGTTTGATGTTAAAAAGTCTCACTTGTTGTTTTATCCTTATACAAGATTCTTAAGAGGCTTTCCTATGCCAAATAGGTAACGATAGACTAACAAAGACATGATCATTTCTTTGACGGCTGGTGGTAGTTTAATTTGTTCATGTTGTTTTGTTTGAGAGAGTATACTACATGTGCACTGTGACAGACTGAAAATTTATAATTTGGAGCTATCTTGATGTGTATTTTATGGCTGATGTGATAATTTCTTCCATTTTGTGAAATTTGCTTCTTCTTTTGAGTTCAGTATACTGGGGTCTTGTTCTATAGCTATGGCTCTCATACCGAAGCTGGTTGATGGTTCCTGCTTTTTATCTTGTTATGTCTAGGGGCTGAAAAGTTTTGTTACTTTACTGGTGCATTGAGAGGAAGCTGACTTTTGCATATTATTCTTGGACGTAGCTCGTTCTTATATGCACAGCATCACAGTTTCCAGACATAATTATTATGGGTTGAGGGTCTCTGGTTGATCATGAAGCAACTTATGTTCAGATAAGAATATGCATGGATAGTTATTCCTAGGAAAAAGCAATGTGCTTGGCATATTGGCTTTTCATTATGTTCAGATGAGAATATGCATGGATAATTATTCTTAAGAAAAAGCAATGTGCTCGGCATATTGGGTTTTCATACCCTATTTCTGATTAGGCCCGAGCTCTAAGTTCATGCCAGAATATCTAAAGGATTTTTAGCAATGTCCTAAGTTGCACACACGGACACTTCCCTATACATGATTTTTCTATAGGATGCAGACACATTAAGTACGTTTATTTGATATTTTGAATTAGTAAACAAAATCTTCGTAGCTTTTTTTATACATGACATGTGACATGGCATGTCAGCACCTTATCTGAGGGGGTGCATCTGACTTTCTGTAGTAATCCTTTAATCTCAATAATTTATACTACATAGTAAGTGATGCAAGCGCCAAATGATTTTTTTGGATGCATGTCGTTAAGAGACCGAGCATTTGGATTTTGGCATGTGTACAACACGGGTATAGCACGCTAGTAGGAGTGTTGGGGCACACATAGTCTGGTGCTCAAGTGAAACTGTTTTATATTTGATTATTATTTGCTTCCCATTCTATTTGCTGTTAGACATATAACATTTGTTCTGATTGCTCATTCCAAACCGCTTAACTTTTGAGGCTTGACTATTAGACTTCATAAATCTCTGCCTCTCGCTCTAGAATGTGTCATTATCCAGTACGAAATTCAACTTATGGATGCATATATACAGTGTAATTTTATTTTACTTTTTGGTTCAGGAGTTGTAATTTTCAATATTGTACTCTGGCTTGTGTGGCTACAGCGTTGATCTTTCTTCCTACATCACAAAGCTGAAGTTGGTGATTCATGTCTCAACCAGACTTGGGAAGAAATAATTTGCCATGAGGTTATCTTCAACCAACCATTTATGTGTTATGTAGCACAGAGACGTTTTCCTCATTGGTTGACTTTTTGTTACACAGGTACTGCTTTCATTCTTCCGGTTTTAGCCATTTGCAAACCAATTCTAATTTTGAATAAAATTTGGTCAAACCAATCACATTCACATATTTCGTGGGACCTGCATGTACTGCACAAATCTGCGCCATTCAGCCCTACTCGTTCTCTCTCTTATTTCTCATGAAAATTAGTTTGCTAACGGCAACTTATAATTTTTTAATGTTAGTTTATATCCATGCATGACTTGAGATGCAAGAAGTTCCCTTATATCTGAACTTTGTTCAGTTTTTGCAGTTATACTTGCCTGGTCTTTAACTTGAATAACTGGTGGTGATAATCACCATCATACTGGAAGTAAATGATAAGTCCAATTTAATGAATCGCATGTTCCTATATTTAGTTAGACTTATAGTATTTAATGGCAATCCACTGCCACATTGGATGGTGATCATTGCCACTGGTGACGAATAGCAGTATTCTTTAAAATTACTCATCATATTGGGTATCAAGGACCGTTGCACTGTTAATGACTGAATTTTTAGGTTTCCATTGTTGGAAGAAGTTGATTGTAGCAAGGCAGCAGTCAGTTAATGGAAGTTTTATTTTAAACATGTTCATCAATCCACACAGCCTGCAAGGTTAACGAAGTCAAGCTCAACCTTGACATTCTTTCACTTTGTTAAGCTGAATATTTTCATGACTTCCATAACAGAATTCTAATGCTGCTTCAATTGGGTTTTCACCTTTAGTCGGGCATTCTACTGTTTGCAGGTGCAAAGATAATGTTGTTGGTATACATCACATTTGATGTGTAGTTCTTTAGATATATGCTTGTCTAAAATCGGAAATTACTTTTAACTGGGATTTACTTTTTCTTTAGCTTTTACCGGAACATGCTCCTTGTTTTGTATAATGTTGTCAAACTCCACTAATGCACAACTGGTCGGAGTGCTTTCTGATGGTTTGGATTTTGCATCATTGCTCTGATGATTGGTAGCACATACACGGACAATCCTTTCTGTTGTTTATCTACACCTTACTTCCTGGAAAAAATCATACTTCATATCCAATCTATACTGATCCTGCGGTTTTCTTTGTGAAGCCATAGATTCATATCTTGGCTGTGGACCTAATGAGTGCTTGGAGAAGTACTGGCACTCGAGGAACCCAGTTTCCTCTCGGCATTCATGCATCCCAGAAACGAGAGTTGGTTACATCTTTCAGCTGGTTCCTGGAGGCGCCTGTTTTATATGCGACATCCCTCTGAGGCTCTGACTCTTCCCATCTCGAGGAACCCATCTCTTCCCCACCATGGCAGGTGGGAGAATAAAATCAAATTACTTATTGTTGGTTGCATAGAAGTATGGGGAATTCGTATTTATTTGTTTGCCCCTTCAATACCTTCTCTAATGAACTTCTAATGAAATCACATGAATGAAGAGAAGTTGAAATCACACCGTGTTTGTTCCATCTTTTTACAGTTACGGTGGTTTATTCTTTGTCCTGGATAGTTTTGCCTTTATATATGGTAACGTCTTATCTATTTGGTTACCGTTTTTGTTTCAGAACCCAAAATGAAATAGGTGAAAACAAATGGTGAAGTTTGTAGTACTTGTGTGTTCGACACAATAGAATGTCAACAGAAGCGGTTTGATCAATTTATGCTTTGAAATAAAAATTCAACTCGTGTTAAAACAGATTCAGTGTAACTGAATTTTGAGATTAGTAAAATCTAACTTTTTGACAAATATCAACGCTTATGTGATGAATAATGTTATATTTTACAACATTTTGAAGGTACACTGGTTCTACCCCGTGTGATGCCTGTTATATATATATATATGTTATATATATATATATATATATAACAGGCATGGTACAAGTTAGGGACCTTAATTCTCTGTCATCTACATCGCCAAGAAATTAATTTTCATCCCTGCCTCGCCCCGTTCGCATTTAATAAGGTTGTCGCGAAAATGATAATAATCCCCGTTTATTTTTCATTTAAGTTTGCTTTAAATTTTTACTTTTTCTTTTAATATATACTAATTAATGATATCTAATTTTTTTAATAAATAAATACTTACTACATAGTAAACACATGCATAAACACTAGAAAATTACTTCGATGTCATCAGACTATATGCACAAACATAATTTAACAAACAAAAAATAATAGATAAAATGGCGCAGGATTAAGAGTGTTGAAAATGATCAAGCACTTCTCGGAAGTGCTGTTACAGTACTTCCTACCCCATGTGGCATGTATTGATGCATGCCACGTGCATTTCAAATCCACGTGGCATGCATCAATACATGCCACATGGGGTAGGAAGTGCTGTAACAGTACTTCCGGGAAGTGCTTGAAAATTACCGTTAAGAGTGTGCAAAAACCAACCAATGAACCAGTCAAACTGCCAAACCGACTAGTTCAGTCGGTTTTGACCGGTTTTCAAGGAAGGAAAAAAACCGAACCGATGATTCCGGTTTTTGGCCGGTTAATCGACAAACTGACGGTTTTGGTCGGTTTTAGTTCGACCTCTGGGCTTCGGTTCAGTTTCGATCCAGTCGAAAAATCGAACCAAACCGATCGATGCCTACCTCTATGCGGGATAGTGTAATGTGGCGTTTATTTTCCCTCATTATTATATGAATTTATTTAATTTTAATGAGTTGTCAAAATTAAAAATTTTAATTATATTTATTATTGTTATTGAATTTTCCTTTCTTTATATTTGCAGCGGAAGGACTTAGACGTTGTAAGGTTAATGTGCCTAGTATAAGGTTTATCTTTGTAGAAGTGTGTTTAATTGTGTATATATTGCGTGTATTATTTATCAAATTTTACTACTTACGGCTTAAATTAATTTTAAGTGTTAGAATATATTTAAATGTCTATTAGGTAACTTAGTAAGGAACAATGTATCAAGGGTTGATATGCGCAAAATAATTCACGAGGGACCTCAGGGAAATAGGCTAATTTAGGGCTTAATTAAACACGAATCATTCTTGTGGACTAAAATGATCAATTTCAAAACTTGGCTTAAACCTTCTTCCCCTGTATCCCAATCTCGACGCTCCTCACTCCTCACTCGGCTCTCTTCCTCTCATCTCTCGATCTCTCCTCCCTCAAATAAGCTACAAATTCTTCTCCCATAAAAGCCCAATGTTGATGCTCTCCCTCTCTCATGATTTCTCTCATTTTCAGTCTTGAAAAGAACTCTTCCTTGCTCTACACCCTGCTACCCGTGCACCCAACTAGTTGAAAAATAGGATTCGTGGCACACTGATCTTGAAAACGGTGTAAGAGCCTTCCACTTACCAAAAGAAAATATCTTAAGGACTTGAGATAAGTACACCCCATCCTTTAAGTACATGTTGAAGGACAATACGTAAGTAATGGGCATTGGGGTTATTTTGTTGAAATATGATTTAATGTGTTAAATGTAAATGTTGTGGATATGGTGCTTGCATTCTTGGTATAATCTTTATTGAATTTACTAGATTCTCACCCTTGCATTGCTCGAGAATGTATAAGATCAATTTATATTTGAGGATTAGTATGAAATGTTATGTATTGTATGATTAGCCACATTAAATTGTAGTATTTTGATTATCTTATTATTAATTAATATTATTATATTCTACTCAATATAAAATGCTATTAAGTGAACACTTAAGGTATGGTAAAAAATCTATCAAACCCGATACCTGTGAGTACTTGACCCCAAGGGCGGAGCCAGCTTTTCATCCTAGCGCGGTCATATTTTAATAGCGCGATTTGTTGAAAATATTCTTACTAGTGAGACACCATATTTTGTTGACTAAAGCGATAGCTCGATTTGTATTTGAAATAGTACAAATATCAAGTTAAAACATAAACACATAAAAAAAGTAGATAATAATTGAACTGAAGTAATTTATATAAATATTGAAATTAAAATTTCATACTAAATTAATTATATAATAATTAGATTGAGTGAAATAACATATATCAAAATAATTAAAAGTTCTTGTCCCCTAAAAAAATATTTCATAGTTTCTTAAATAGAAACAGTGAAGTTAACTAATAAAATTACATCTGGTATCAGTGTTTCATGCGGAGTAAAGAATCAAACCAAATCAAAGAATATATGGTAGTTTGTCTAGTCCAAAAATTAAAAAAAAAAAAGAAACGAAAAAATAGAAAAAAAGGAAGAAGAAAAAAAAGGATGACATTTTTAAACTTGAAACGTCCCTTTTAGTTATTATTCTATTCTATTTTATTGGGCCGATTTAACAATGCATTAATAGAGGCCCAAGAACCCATTATTCTCAAGGGCAAATAGGCATTTTGACATGTTTCTTCTTCTTTCCCAAACCCCTCTCTTTAATCCCTCCAATCCTTCATCATTCTTCACCTGCGAGCGTTCATGGCAGATTGGCAAACGAAAACTTAAAAAATTTCTTCAAAATTTCAGTGCGGTCACATGACCATGCTTGTCCCATACTGACTCCGTCCTTGCCTGACCCTATTAAGACGAAGAATACCCGACCAAACGGGTAATTAGGTTGGGGATAGAGTAAGGAAAATCGGCCTGATTTGAAAATGAGTCAGGGAAAGTTGTCATACTTTTTACCCGTTCCTAGCCTATTTAACTATTTCTTGGAAAAAAAAATTTCTAATTATTTGAAAAGTAAAAAGATAATGAAACTTATCAAGAAAGTTTAGTAATGTCAATCGCAATCGTAATTCTTTTTTGGGGACACCCCGTGTTTATAATAATATTCATTAAGTAAAAAATAAAAATTAAAATATATTGATACATAAATGGCTAATAAATTAGTAATTACACGCATGACCCGCCCCCAGCATGTGCCCCATTTAAGAGGAATGGTTCTGGATAAGACAAAAAATTTTTTTGATTGGTAGGGTAATAGGTCTAGCATACCTATCACGCCCCTGCTATTTTAGTCAGTATTACTTATATTGGTTAAATTCGATCACGGAAGCTTTCATACGTATAGCGGGGACGGAACGTGCAAAACGAATAAACTGTTTCTAGTCTTATATATGATAAGCCACACACATATATATAGGGGTGGGTCAAAGTGTATTCTCATAGCTCCATAGATCGGTTCCCTCTACATGTAGAACTCTACTTCCATTTGCATGCATGCTCCAACTCCCTACTTGTTTGGCCAATAATTAGTGTTCAGTCATCTACAAGATTGGATGAGAGGGGAGCGAGTACAAACTACTCAGCGAATAACAACATATATTGGATAATGTAAAATAATATAAGAGAAATCGCTTTTATGCATAAAAAGAATCATTTATATGCCCAAGTTGCGCTCTCACTAGTTTATCCCTCACTAGTTTAGCCTCTACCCGTATGTTTGCAGGATTCAATGATTCAAAATTACCACGATCATATAGCATGATTATAATACCATAAAGATTATCACATAATCAGACAAAACGGGTAAATAGCACCACTAGTGATGCCCAAAAGCAAGAAACAATCATTTATCCAAAGCAATTATGTACAATCAAGTATCGAATGCCAAAACAATTTAAAGAAAGCATGAGTTTCAAAAATAGAGGGCCAAGACACGCGTTACTTACCTCTCAAAGATTCTTTGAATAATATTAAGTGAAGAAGTACCTTTAAAGTCTTGATGTTCCTCAATCAAAGTTGCTCTGTAAGTTGAAATCTTCCTATATATGAAAAGGAGTCTTTTTCAAATGTAAAAATAAGTGTTCGGTGGGTTTTTAGGGTAGTTTTCCCTCTATAACATTTTTGGGTAGATTTAGATATTTTGGAATAGATAGGGAATATATAGAGTGTTTGGAGAAGCTCAGTGAATTTCTTTAGCCCTTGGCCTATTTATAGTTGTTAGGATTTAATTATTTTTAATAAACCTTTGAGTTCCACAATCATAGTAAGATAAATGGCACGCTGAGCTCCACATATTGCGTAGGAGATGTGGCTACATATCAGTCATTCGTTTATTACGCGAGAAGTCCTTATACTTTGTGTTGTCTTGTAATTAAGTCATTGTTCTTTGATTCATGTAACTTAAGAACCACATTTTTACTTTGGGTGACATTGAGTGACAAACTTGTAATCTTCTAATGTAATTCAAGTAATTATAGATCGGAAGAGCAAAATAATGGTTACATTGCTTAATTTATTTTTAGAATTTTGTGAGATGTTACAATCTACTCTCCTTAAAAGAATTTAGTCCTTGAAATTTGCTATTACCTGAACATAAGTCAAGGTGTATATATATTGCTTCTACTACGTACTCTTATTTCCTTACCATCAGGAGCATGCGTAGTGCCAAAGTATCAAAATATCAAAAATCAAACTTTTTTTTTCTTTTTTAACATATCTAATCCCAAATATACCATAAATTCGCTAAAGTCAAGTTGACTAAGTACTCAAAGTCTTAACAATCTAATTACTCAAAATCACACAATTTATTTAAACTTAATTCAAAATGGGTTGAATAACAACCAACAAGGTTTGATTTGGGTGCAAAATAGCCAAAAGAAATCCTTTTCATTGAAATAAGGATCAATCATGTGAAAGAAACAGAGTTTGAGGCTTAAAAGAGCCTAAAGTAAATCTTTCAGATCGATCTGGAACAAATTAGAAGGTCCAGGGACTTCTGGTGCAAATTTCAGAAAAAATATGCACAGTGCCGCCTTTGACAGCTCGGTACGTCCGTACCGTTAATCTAGTGCGCCTGCACCTACAATCTGTTTCTGTTTTCAACAGATTGTGTAGTGCAACCGTACCGAGCAAATATATATTTTTTAATTGTTTTGATTCCAAAACATCCTCTAGTATGAATAGAGGCCATATGATATCTTTTCGGGCAAGCTTAACACTTGAAAATAAAGTACAAACTATCATCTTTTCCATCCATTTTCCTTATTCTTAATAAATTTCAAATGGTTGATGTCTTCTTATATTGCTTTGTGGAGTTTATTTTTTTTGTATCTCTTGGTAAGATCAATACTTCTAACTTATAGTTCTCTAGAGAAGATCAAATCAATATTAAATACTGAAGAATTTCACACCACTTAGCTTTCATTTAGCTAATAAGTATAATCTTTACTTAAAAGCTAGACGAAGATAAACAAATCACTCATAAACTTAGTAAATAGCAACTTACTTGCAAGTCGGTTGATTGATGCCTCATGGGAAATCGATTATGCATATAGAGCCCTTGAAAAGCTGCTATGATACCACTCTTGTCACGCCCCCGTTATTTTAGTCAATATTACTTATATTGGTTAAATTCGATCGCAGAAGCTTTCATACGTATAGCGGGGATAGGACGTATAAAATGAACAAATTGTTTCCAGTCTTACATATGATAAGCAACAAATATATATATATATATATATAGAGAGAGAGAGAAGTGGGCTAAAGTATATTCTCACAGCTCCAAAGATTGGTTCTCTCTATATGCAGAACTCTACTCTCGTTTGCAGGTATGCTCTAACTCCCGGCTTGCTTAGCCAATAACTAGCGTCCAATCATCTATAAGATTGGAGGAAAGGGAAGTGAGTATAAAATACTCAGTGAATAATATTATGTACTGGCTCATGTAAAATAATGTAAGAGAAATCGTTTTTATGCACAAAGAGAATTCTTTATATGCACAAGTCGGGCTATCACTAGTTTAACCTCTACCCGTAAGCTTATATGATTCAATGATATAAAATGACCACGATCACATAGCATGGTCAAAACACCACAAAGATTACCACATTATAAGGCAAAACAGGTAGATAGCACACTAGCGATGTCCAAAAGTAAGAAATAATCATTTATCCAAAGCAATTGTGCACAATCAAGTGTCGAATGTTAAAGCAATTTAAGGAAAGCACGAGTTTCAAAAATAGAGAGCCTAGACACGTGTTACTCAACTCTCAAAAATTCCTTGAATAATACTAAGTGAAAAAGTGTATTTAAAGTCTTGATGTTCCTCCATCAAAGTTGTTCTGTAAGTTGAAATTTCTGATATATGAAAAAGATTTTTTTTCCAAGTGTAAAACTAATTGTTTGGTGGGTTTTTAGGGCACTTTTCCTCCCTACAACATTTTTGGACGGATTTAGATATTTTAGAATAGATGGGGAATAGATAGAGTGTTTGGAGAAGCTCCGTGAATTTCCTTACCCCTTAGCTTATTTATAGTTGTTAAGATTTAATTGTTTTTAATAAATCTTTGAGTTCCACAGATCGGAAGAGCACACGTGACATGTTGAGCTCCACATATTGCATAGGAGATGTGGCTACATATCAGTATTCGTTTATTGTGCAAAAAGTCCTTATACTTTGTGTCTAATAATTAAGTCATTGTACTTTGATTCATGTTATTTAAGAACTACATTCTTACTTTGGGCCCTATTTGAGTGATAAACTTGTAATCTTCCAATGCAATTCAAGTAATCTTATAATGCAATTCAAGTAATTATTCAATTATTGTCAAAATAACAATTACGTTGCCTAATTTATTTTTAGAATTTTGCGAGATGTTACAATACCTGATCCCGACCTAGCTTATTACCATTCCTAGACCTCGAAAAATCAAACATTTTATTTTTCTATATGATTATAACGTAATGAGAATTTTGTAAACTATGAAATATTAGCTAAACATATTTATTATATATAAAAGTAGTCACATCATAACTACTCGATTTACAAGCATATAAAAAATAATTAAAAATTAACACACATGGGTTAACAAGAAAATATTCTAATCCAAATTAAGAAATTCTTATATATATATATATATGTTATAAACTAGAAGAAAAGAATAAAAAATAGAGAGAAAAGTTGGAGAGAAAACTCGTGAATTATATATCATTATGAGAACTAGAACAACCTATTTATAGGGGCAAGTCTAGGGTTTCAGGGGTACATAGTCATTCACTAAATACAATAATTATTTACTACACTCCCCCTTGAATGACTATTCTATGTAATATTTGTCTTATCAAAAACCTCGTTTGAGAAAAACCCAGTGGGAAAAATCTACCAAACTAATGAAAAAGAATACAATTAATTCTGATCAACTTTAGAATGTCTAAGTACTGCCTCATTAAAACCTCGCCAGAAAAAACCCAGTGAGACAAAAATTGATCGAACGAAAAAAAGTATAGCTGCTCCCCCTGATTTCGGTCGACAATGGTTCTTGTGTTTAACTTTCCATATTTCTCTAATATCTTCAATAATTTGAAATATATTATTCAGGTCGAGTATCAACTCTTCAAGAGTTTTATACTAAGGGTATCTGTCACAGATATTTATTACACAAAGAATATACCTCGTTAAAAAGATACATGGAAAAAATCCAGTGGGAAGAAATCCAAGTGAATGAAAAAAGTACATTATTCTTCATATACGTCATCGATGTTGCCTCGTTAAAAACCTTGCTAGGAAAACCCATTGAGACAAAACTTTAGTCAAACAAAAAAGAATACAACGCGTATCTCCGTCATATCAACTGGTAATATATACAAGAGTTCTTTACATACTTCTTTCAAACATAGCAAATCTAATGATATATTTTCATATATTGCCAGTCAAATAAAACCTCAGGTTTCAGTAATATCAACCCATTGAGACAAAACTTTAGTGAAGGAAAAAAGAGCACAATGCGTATCTCCGTCATACCAACTGGTAATGTATACAAGAGTTCTTTACATACTTCTTTCAAACATATCAAATCTAATGATATATTTTCATATATTGCCAGTCAAATAAAACCTCATGTTTTAGTAATATCCATCACATATTTAATACTCGTTTAGCATAACTATCGATCATCATATTATTGACATTATAACAATCTACAGGATTATCTTTTTATCTTGGCCAATATTTAATGTCAACAATTTTGATGAAATTGATTCATCATCCTCGCCATTTATTAATGTCAACAATCTACATGAAATTGACTATTATTTCTTGTCGATTTCATCTGATCTCAGTATAGACTTAACTTATCGAGATCTCTTTATTTCAGTAATTTCAATTACCTGAGCTTTTTTAGGCACTTTTTAATTAGTTATGTCTGTATACTCTTCTGGAGTATATGCCTCAAAATGACTATCACAAGTATCTGCTCCATATTTCTTTTTATGGATATTTATTTTGGAATCGACCACGTTATACTTCAGGCATGTCATTAATATCTCAAATCCTCTTATAGGATTTTATATCAATCCAAATTAGAGCATTTAACTTAGTATATCTATTGGTAATTATGCAATCAGTAATCTGAAATGCATACTATTACAAACTTCAAGTTTGCATTATACATGCGAGGATTACAATTATGCATTTCATATACTTATTACAAACAATAAATTCCTCCCCATAATGTTGAGAAGACTGTTCAATTTAAGAAATAATCAGAAAAACATGATACGATATATCATCCTTTTTGGATAAAGAATACAAATAAGGATTCAAATCCATAATATATTCTCAGTATTACAATGATATTCATCTTAGTACGCGTGGTGTTGGAGTGTCTATACATATCGCACTTATCAATTTTAGATGTGGGCTTCTGACTGTAAGCCAAATATAGGGGGATATCATATGTTCTATTAACATATTATAAGAATACTGCTGTAAGTGAAATATCAATATTAGTTAAACACAAATGATTGTTCTCAATTAATGGTATGACAAATAACTTGAGGCATATAATATTATTTTGCTAACTATAGAAAATTAATATCCCAAATAATATATGAACAATTAATGACTTTTAGGATAAAATTCACTAGCAAGAAACATATGTTTTTATTTTGACATCTGAAACTTTTGCTCATAATCAATCAATTGAGCAAATACTCTCGTAAACTTCTGGTTACGAGTTTGACATGTGACCTCTAGTGAATCCAAATTCATAAGTAATCTAGAAGGTCACATGGAGGGTGAGGAGCCCATACGGTTCACCTTGAATATTTTTCAGATATATTTGGAGCTCAGTTCCAAATAGCTAGTGATTATTAATAGTCAAATTGCCTGAGAACTTGCAGCACATGAGAATTCGTTTAAATGGAAGAATCTTCTACTCTTTAAATGATTCTCAATTGTTCTTATTATCAACAAATCGGGATTGTTTAACCGGTCATGCCAAATAATAAAATTGTCATAATATTGAACTTATGGTCCAATATAACAAGTAATGTATTTGAACAATACTGTCAAAACTTTTGAGGCAAGAGACAACAGGTTCTCAACCCAAGATATGCCGCATGAGAGAAGATTGATGATAGATGATTAGCTTTACACTAACCATCATTACAGCATGCAATATGACATGATCCCAAATAGAAGTTGGGAGTTTTGTTTTTATAAACAATGGTCTAACAATTAATCGAACATTTCTACTAAGCCATTCGGAGTATGGACATGAGCGACTAAATATTCAATCTGAATTCAATAACCGTCCAATGCTTGAGATCAAAACTTACTAGTATTATCAAGATGAATTTTCTTGATTGCGGGATTGGACTTTTTAGTTTTATTCTAAGAGCGAGTAGTCTAGAAAGCAAGCGAGCATTAGATATCTAGTAGAAACATCAATCAATACCATAAATTGATAAATGGTCCACATAGTGGGTATATCTGCCTCTATATATCTTCATGAATTCTTTTCAAGAAAATTAGAGACTCAATATTAAACTTCATACTAGAAAGTTTGATGACTAACTTGCCATGCTCACAGCAACCCATGGGAAACCATTTGCTAAAAGAAACTTCTGGTTCGTTAGATTGTACCCATGTGAATTATCTTCTGCATCATAGTTGCTCATGTGTGTCCAAACTTATCATGTCAAGACATAAAGTTCTTTCGGTCAACAAACTTCAGGTTCGTGACATGGTTTGTCTCAATTACTTTTATGAATGTATAATACATTCTAGATAGTAGTGTGGAGAATTATTCCTTTATCTGCTTTTGACCAAACACAAAGGAATTTATGCAAAAATTTTATTACCTTTTTGCATTACTTCAATGTAATATCTATTAGATATCTTTAAAAATCAGCAAATTTGTCTTGAATTTTTTAAAGTGCATCATCAATATACAATTTAGTATGATTTGTCAAAATAATACAAGCTTTTGTGGAGCTTTTGATGATGTTCAATGCACCTAATATATAATATTAACATTAATTTATAAAGTACTTTGTCTTGGATAGTGGTCTGTGTAGTTACACTACCAACTAGAATAATTTATTATAATTAACCAGCAATCAGGTTACCAATATTCCTTTTTGAATCAGCAAAGAAATCAGAAATTTCAAAGTGAGTCACTATTTAACCATCATAATCAAAGAAATTAGTCTCCACTTTCCTTATTCCCTTGATCGACTACTAGTTAGACATCTACAAGGTATTTTGCTGTATGATAGATACGCGCTAAATGCACTTTCATGCTTCCTTTAGATGAGCTATGATTATTGGAAGCTTTTATGCATCAACTGTCAGAATTTTGTTAATGATGAGATGTTACATTTGCTCCAGGGAATGCAGTGAAACCAGTGGAGCGTACTCATGATTTGTCATATATCGTGTGTATTTTTTATGGTAAGGTACCCAACTTTCAAGTTATCATGGAGATGATAACGAAGAAAACTAATTGCTTTTACACTATCTTTATATGTGTTTTCTTCTTTTATTGTCTTATCCAAATCACTTGAGATCAGATGCACTATAGCATCAATGGCCTATGTTTAATAATTTCTTGCATATATGTCACCTGCAATGAACTGAAACGTGTGCTCTTCCGATCTCATTTGTGTAACTTTATGATATGTAATTCAACATCAACAGAACATGAATATTTGTACTCTCCTTCAGAAAGTATTATTTCACACATCACCAATTTCTATAGCTATCAAGACATATGCTACTTCAGGAGCATAGCAAATTATACTTTCGGAAATAATTTGGGTTATTACTACTTCAGGAGCAATAGATCAATATTCTTAAAGAATAAACCAAATAAATTAGGAGCTTGTTTGATGCTCTTTATTTGTCAAAATGTAGAGAATTTATAATGAGAAGAAATGTAGAATGCGTATTGGGAATATAAAAATGTTTAAAATATGCTGCTGTAATTGAATAGTTATTAAACTAAATGTCAAATCAATGATAGGTAAAATTATAAATTAGTAAAATAAAGAGCATCAAACAAGCACTAGTTCTTTAGATCCAATATAAATTGCTCTTCAAAAGCATTTAATATTCTTCAAAATATTGCAATTGGTTGTGCTACTTCGGAGCAACAACTTATCTAATCTAACTGAAGTAATTGATTAAAAGTAAATAATAAAATATTAAATAAATAATATATATATAACGAAAAATAAAAAGAAATGGTTGCTTCATAATGAGCCAAATGAAATATTCTTTAAGAATATTTAATTACTGTGTTTTTCTTCAACTTTAATAAAACAGAAATCTAAATTTCATATATTATGCTCTTTAGAAGCACATCATATTCAATTAGAATATCATGAGATCATGTTATGTATTCAGGAATCACAATGTATTAATTTTAATAATCTTCAAGACAATTAAGACTTGCAGAATCGTATTTCTTCAGGAATTACCAAAAATCTTATATCGCTTTTCTAAATCCAATCATATTCTTCTAGAATATGAGATGTAATTGGTGATTCTTCAAAAATCACAAGAATAGTATTTAGATTACAATAATCTTTAGGATTATTGGTGAAACTTTAAACATCGTGTTTCTTCTGGAAACAACGATAAATATAAATCGATTATTGACACAATCGTTTAATATTTTTCTTGACAAAAACAAATATATATTAATATTTAAAAATTAACAATGGATTAAACACAACCATTATATAAATTACATAACATGAAATATAAAATCTGTGTAAAACTATTGCAGAACTTCCAAATCGTTGAACGGCTCTTATGACAATAGTACTAATTTAAAAGATTAAAGCATAATTTCCCTTACCATAATAATATATTGATTTGGTTTCAATGAGGAAGCTGCTGATAATTATCATGGGCGTTGCACTGATCTAGTTGCAAAAGAAAAAGGGGGAAAAAAATTCGATCTCGTCTCCATCATGAAACACTTATGAGATCATAATCATTAGTCACAAAAAATTTTTTGTTGAATGATTATGACAGGTTTGAAATACAAATTTACCAAAATATTTAAAAAAATATTCTGAGCTTTTCATGCTGATAACATATTATAAACTAGAAGAAAAGAGTAGAAAATAGAAAAAAAGTTAGAGAGAAAAATCGTGAATTGTGTATCATTATTAGAACCAGAGCAACCTATTTATTTGTGCAAGTCTAGGGTTTCAGGGATACATAATCATTCACTAAATACAATAATTAAAAACATGCTTTGAATATCGATAAATCCATCAAGATACTTAAGTAGATAAGATATACATCTAGAATAAGATAAGATATATATATTTAGCATATAATTTACTGCATAATTTACCTAATATGTAAGCAAAAGTCTAAAATGAACTTCATTTAAATAGTTTTAACGAGAAAAATGAAGTATAAATGTAACATCCTACAAAATTTTATGATCGAATTATGCAAAATAATCATCACTTCAATAAAGATGTGCAAGTTACTTGAACTTGCAGCAGTTGAAATGTTATAAGATTGTGATAAAATAATCGAATTGAATTGCATATATTATAAAGTTACAAGATTTATCACTTAAATGAATACTAAGAAATAGAATTGTATTGAACTTCAAAGTTGAGAGTTGCCACTCAAAATGAATTGAAATATGACAATGCAATTGTATTCAAATTATTGCAAGATGGCTATGCAAATAAATGTTAAGAATTGTAAAATGATTATTATTGACAACACGACCGATGTTTTGACAATGAATTGAAGCTTCTGCTATAAAATTTGTTAATTAATAGAAGACCTACAAAAATATTGTAAAATTAACGGGGGCATGACAAGAATGATATTAGAGCAACGTTCCAAAGGCACTACATGCATAGTCTACTCCTCGTGAGGCATCGACCAACTGGCTTGCAAGTAAGTTACTACTTACCAATTTACGAATACTTTGTACAGGATAAAATTCATGGGAAATAGAAGTCAAACGGTATATAACCTATTGGTATATATTTAATATTCTTGATTGAGGTATTTGACACTTGCTAACTCAATAAAGAATAAGGAAATGAATCATGCAACATAATAGATAATCCAAGGAATTAGGATTATCAAGTCTTTTGATAACAAATTGTTTGATAATAATCTTATAAAATTTCAATGAAGAAAATATTTGAAAGAGTAAGATAAAAGTCTTTAATTTGCTTTCAAGTATCAAGATAACCTTAAACAATGTTATATGATAACTATTCATGTTAGAGGATATTTTGGTATTTAATTAATTACAAGAGACATGAGAGAAAGGTAAAAAAATTACCACTGTGCGGCTGCACAGGGCATACAGTGCGGCCGCATACGCCTGCGGCAAGCATTCCACGATTGTGCTACAGGCAACAGAAAAATATATGGCGAAAGGCAGTGTAGCGGTACGCCTGCACGACCCGGGTTTGGGGCTGCACTGAGCCGAGATTTTTCCAGATTTTTTGAAAAATTGCGATCAAGTCCCCAAACTTGTTGATTTCTTTTAGATCAATCCAAGGCAATAGATTTTTTTTCCAAAAAATTACAATTGGGTCCCCAAACTTCTTGATCTCTTCTATATTGATCCGAAAGACTCATTTCGTACTCCTTTTAGCTACGAACTCTAAGTCTTTCACATAACTAATCTTTATTTCAATTAAGAGAATTTCCCTTCAATCCCGCTACTACTAGTGGCCCGGTTACAAGCCCGTGTACAAAGGGTAGTCTTTGGGTCAAAAAGCAATTTATCGCGAGAAATCAGTGTAACCAAAATATCGATAAATTGACATTTCAAAATTTTGAAGCATTGGGTCTTCAACAGAACAGAAATACTCGTTCTCCCAGTAGGGTTCTTGAATGCCAAAGCAAATTGGGGGTTTTTGATTCTTGGGCAAATCCGACCCAAAAATTGCTCGATTCCGTCAATGAGTTAAAAAAGATCGCAACCATGGACGATGTTGAAGACGTGGCTCCGTGTTGTGATGGTGGAGAACCGGGAACTTCCTTTTTCAATGTTTCTAAAAACTTCAAAATCCACATTTTGGCCGGCAATTAGGAAGACAAAGATGAAGGCCTTGAGTCTCCATTTGAAGTAGGTTAGTTTCGTGCGAAAATTTTCCTTTGATTTGTTGTCTATATTTCTTGAATTTTTATATGGATGAATAGTGAAGATGAACATGAAATCAGCTTTTCTAGAAAATAAGTTGGAAAATAAGAATAAAAAGGAAAATAGGTTGGACAATGGATGTAACAAGCATATTAATTTGAATTAATTATCAAAATTAATAAGTTAATCGCATGATTGAAAGAGGTTTCTTTAATTTAAGGCCACTGCAGCCACGTTGTGACTTCCGTTTGCAGAAAATTGGACTCAGAATATAGGGCAATGACAACCAAGGTTTTTATATATATATATATATATATATATTTGTTATTTTCCTTTCTTCCTTTTATTGTTCTTAGGTCTTAGTGCCTTTTCTTCTAAATTATAATTTATGCTCCTTTTTCTCCAATTGTACACAATGATGACCGTTTTCATATCTCCTGGCCGCATTCTTAAATTCTCATAATATACATGAAATTTATATATATGATGATTTTTGCCATTCATCAATTAGTTGTTGTTTGATTCTAATTTTCAAGCCACCAATAGCAATACTGATATAAAACTTAAGTTCAATTTTGTAGCGTCTCTATTCTCTTCTAAAATTGCATTGAATAATGTATCTGAATTGATTTATTTTTAGAGCTTTGAGTTATTGAGAAAGTAGATTAATGACTTAGAGTTTTTATTTGTGGTGTATAAAGATATATCAAAAAATTCCATCCATTTTTATACTGTGCATGTATATCATTGAACATATAATGATTGATTTTATAAGTAATTTTATTGATGCCCATATTTGTGATTGAAAATAATAACTAAAAATGTGGGGTAATTAGTAAAAATGGTGGTGCTAAAAAAGGGTACGAAAAGTGATGAAATAAAGAAAGTAACACATTTTAATTTGACAAGACCCGGATTTAAAACAAAAAGAGCATGACATGGACCATATCGAATCACCTCTAAATCATTCATATATTGCTCAATAACACTTTAGAAAAGGTAACACGGTGTTACTTGGAGCTGTGTCTAGGAAAGGATTTGGCTGTGTTTGGAGTAAAATCTTCCCGTGATACTCTTAATTGTAAAAATGAACTTTGAATAATGAGTAGCGAAATTCCCAAGTGTATTTTTGGATCAGTGCAGAGTAAATTGAATATTTTTTGAAATCTTTATTTAGATGAATGATCCTGCTGAAATTTCCTAATAAAGCAAGTAGTTGCTCTGCTTTTTGTTAAGTAATAAATAGTCATACGTAAATATTATATATGTTGATGAATACCCCTTTAAGTTACTTCATGTGACAAGATCATATCTAATGCTTATTTTAGAGATTTTTGACTTGTTTCACTGGTTTTGAATTATGTTATTTGATGTGCTATTAAATACTAAGCTCTTTTACTTTCGTTGTAGGCTCATACGCATATTTTGTTCCTTAAGATCTTTCACTGGTTAAGTTGAATGCTTGTTCTTAGAAACTATTCTGTAGTTGCATTCACATTTCCATCTGCAATGCATCATGTTTACCAATATGATGAGGATAAGGTTTGCTGGACTAGAAATCTTTATAGGTTGACATCCTATATTGTGAAAATTCTTAGTTGTTCGCTATTTGACTAACTTTTTTGTTTATTAGTACTCTAGTTAGCATCATCTTTATGCATTGGTTGGATGTTGGCTTTAGAAGTTAAGAAATTTCTTGCAACCATTTTTCATTTTCTGGGGATGATGTTTTATCTTGTATCCTTTTTTCCCCTTCCCTTTCATGCAGATATATATTGGAGAGTTGCTGAATTAATAATTGAGGAAGACTCTTGGAAAAGACAAGCGGGGAGTTGCTAAATTAATTGAGGAATACTCTTGGAAAAAAACAAGTAGAGGCAACTAGTATGCTCGCGCCCGTTGACTGAAATGGTCAAGATGGTTGTGTTTATAGTAACGCTTATGAGAGTTAGATATGACAATTTTTATAGGTTTTGTCCTCATGTATGCTAACAGTTGTGCTTGCAAGGAATGTTTCTATGATTTTCGTTTTTTTATCTTTGTATTTTTCTCTTGCAAGTCAATGCTATAGAACAATTGAATCTTTTTTTTGTAGTGTATCATTGTCAGTTGTTCCATTTTTCTTTAATTTGGTTTTTCTTCCATTGTACCCTGGCACTCCACCCTACTCTCTAGTTCAAGAAAAAATAATTGTTGAAAGTAAATTCTTGAAGATTTCATTTGTACGTAGCAGTGCCACATAAAACTGTAATGCAATTATATCATATTTTCATGGGAGTATTGTACATATTCTTTAAGGCCTAACATAGATAATAAGCCAACCTACATCTGACAACATCGTACAACTACACTTCATACAAATTGGGTAAATATAAATTCACATAAACTTCAGTCTCCATGCTTGTCACTATCACAGGAATCCCATTTTCAGTGATATCTTCCCACCGTTGGAATTGGTCCCACGAGCTAGAAGATTACTTGAAAATATTTCAGAATCATCCTACCAGATGTAAAGAGTTAGTGACCCAAGCATGAGTATTGTAAAATCTTTGGAAACACAGGCAAAACTTATGGCAACCAAAATTATCAATAAACCCATCAAAATAGAATATTCCTGATAATTAATATGCTACATCAGATGACGCATCTAGGTAACTACTTATAATTTTTAAGACTTAAGCAATAAATATGAAGTAACACGTAGCGCTAGACCATCATACTCCACAACGGTATGTTTAGTGACATTCTAGATAACATTTCCAATCAATTCTTGATGCACAGTAAACTGCTAAATATATCTATAAATTCTTGACACTTAATGGATGCTTTAGAAACAATAGTTTGGGAAGTCTCAACCTTTCCTTTGTTGGCAAGTTAAAAAAAAAAAAAAAGGAACATAAAGATAACAATATATAAGACTGAATATAAAGAATTTAAATTGATGTTCATTATTTGTGTCCTTGCTTCTTAGGTAGATTGAGTTAAATGAACTTGATGTTTAGTTTTTGTAGCCAATAGAGAATACAAATAATACTAATAAGCACATTTTTCCCTTAAGCAGAAAAATTTAGCTCTTACGTTCATGTTGGTTCAAAAACATGGTCAAACTAATCAGCAAAGAAAATATGAATGACAGAGGCATGGCATCAGATAGATAGTATTGTTTGGCAAACCAAAAACATTAAAGAGAAATCATGTACGTGTGAGTTTAGAAAGTTTAATTTAATAAATGAACCAGGTGCACAATGAGTTTATACATGCATCGAAAACAGTAGATCCATTTTCTGGAGGTTAATGTCCCACCTTGAGTTTTTGTACTACTTCCGTTTACTTGTTTCCTTTATCTACTTCCTCTTAACCCACAAACCCACCCAACAACAAGCTTGATATAACATAAATCAAATCATCATCCCAATTATAAAATAACACAAATGGATACAATAGCCACTTAAAGAACACTTTTCATTGGGGCTCCATTATACCCGGATGTAACACTGACATTTCCCAACTAGAGTTCCACAAAAAATTATATCGGTATGCCAAGCACAAAATTAAATATCTTTTCCTTCAACATTATTTTCAGCTCAAACAGATAATTTCGTCCATTCAAAAATTTAACCAATTATATTAACAAATAATTTCGTTTCCTTCAAAATTGTTCTCACTGCAACTACTTAATATATATTAAGAGATATTTTTGTCCATTCAATAATTTAACAAATTATATGACCAACCAATACTAACAAATAATTTTGATTCGTCCAATATAATTTTCACTACAATAATTTCTAACAATTTTATAGAAAGTAAAAAACAACCCATACCCGAGATTAATGCAAATCTTGTGGATTACTACCCAGAAATAACTAATACCTGAAAATTGTCCCTTCTTTGATCTCTGCTCTACACCTAGAAATACTTCACGATGTAACTGGAACCCGAAAATCGACCGTTTTTTGATCTCTCCTCCACGTCGGGAAAGACTTTGCGATGGCCAAAAATTCGTCTTCTTCTTTTCTGTCAATGATGGTTAAATTTTGGAACGAAAGAACCCTTTCTCGATTCTGTTTGAGTTCTTACTGATAGAATTAAGGTTTCTGCTTGAGATCTCTGATTCAATTTTTGGTCTTCAATGTCGAGCTTCACTTTTTTGACCGAGATATTGAGCTTTCTCTCTTTAAGGGTAATTCGGCCTTTTCATCCTATTTTGTACAAGATTTTGTACATCCTCTTATACTAATAGCTTTTTCAATTTCTCTTGGCCATTTTAACCTGGTTTTGATACTTTTCCTATTTAAAACTGGAATTTTAAATTTTTGCACTGATCTCGCAAATGACATCGGAATTTCTTTAACCTCTGACTGTGCAATGGGACCCGCTAGTATACGAATCAAATTTTGACTTCTTTGAATTTCATCAATCAAATATAATTGTTAAAACTTTCCCATTCGTTAAAGTACACTTTTTGGAGAATATGTGAATGTCTCAATTTATGAAAAATATAAGTTTTACTTATTAATGTATATTCAAGAGTTTTTAACAAAAATTGGTTAAGAATTCAATTGCTAACTAAGCTGTGGCGGCAGATTTTGAGCCACAAATTAAAACCAAGAACAGCTAAGAATTAACCCAATTAATGGGTTAACGAAAGTAGTTTAAACTAATGAGTTAAGTGCTCATAGAAGTATTGACACCCACCAAATTTAGTCATGAATAATGATGAGTTTGAATTGTAACTTCTATCTCTTGGTTTGATATTTGGAAATTGAATAGATTAGTAAACGTATATGGCAACGCAAGGCAAGTAACTTGAGCTCAATTATTCAACTTCTTTCGAATCTTCATATTGACCTATGATTTTTGTTGATTAATAAATACTCTAAGGCAACATACAAGTATGCCTAAATTTTGAAGCATGAAATATTGTCCATTTTATGCCTTTGATTTGATCTATTGCCTCCATTGTTGTGTGTCCCACTAGACCTTTGCATATAACTTCAATGCTTCAATGTATATTGGACCATTTGTTCTCTTACCTAACATTTCTAATGTCCTTCAATCCAAGAATTTGCTTTGATGTACTTTTGTAACCCCCTAAGTTATTAAGAATTGCTATTCATTATATGATGTTTAAAATAATATCTTTTCAGCTCCTATTTGAAAAGATTATACCCCTTGAATATCTAATTCAGGCAAATTGTTTGAGTCACGTATTTCCTTTTGCTAAACCCGATACTTGTTTGTAATTCTTGCCTGAAAATTTTATTAGATATGACACTTTTGCTTATAATTGATTGACATCATTCCTTTGCTCCATGTATTTTTAATAAACCCATTGCGTTCCATTTGTCAACAATAATCTTATTGCTTTACACTTGAACTTGGAACCATTTTCGTTTTCTTTGATGTTAATAGCCTCTTCATTTTGAGACCTTAAATTTCTTGTTAGCCTTTACTTGATTCTAAACTTTGTTCTGTGTTATTCCCGAGAATAACTCAACTATGAAAATCCTCTTTGATAACATAAAAACCTGTTAGCAATGACTTTCCTTTGATATATGAATCAACATCAGTGCTTTGAAAAAGTGAAACTTATTCCTCCCCTTATGCTTTCTTTTCCTTGTTCTCACCTATTATTGATTGTCCTTGATTGTTTACTGAAAATCTTGGAATCTCATTTGGGCTTCTTTATTATTGCCTTTACTTGATTATATGCCTTTGTGCAATGCTTTTGTTGCCATTTGACTAAGCACATGAAATTGTTTGATCATTACCTATGGATAATAGTTCTCCTCACAACTTCAAAAACCTCATTGCTTGATAAAGAACTTCATGTTTTTGCTCCTATTCCCTTCAACTTGATTTGATTACAAGTGACATTAACTCTTCTGTAGTTCTTGACAATTTGTTATTTTCCTTGCTAACCTTCCTCTTGCCAATGTCCCTATATTTTAATTGCTATTCGAAATACCTTTGGTCTATGAGTTAATATGAGTACCGTGAAAAGCAATTGAAATTTGGGGAGAATTTGTTTCTTCTCTCTTTCTTTTGCTCTCACCTATTCTTGCTCATATTTGATTGCCTCCAATTGTCTTTTTGGAAATCTCCCTTTGGTCTTCGATTACTTTTATTGCCTTTGCTTTGCACTTCGTAATTTCATTCAATGCGTTTTGTTACCATTTTAATCGAGCCATTGAAATTGCTTGGGTATGACTTAACGGCGATGATTTTTTTTTTACAAATTAGGAAACCTTACTTTCTGAACAATGAACTTATGCGAAATTGAAGTAATTTTTGTCCGTGTACCCTACTTCATATTTCCATTTATATTCCCTTTGACTTTATTTGATCATATGGGACATCAACTTTTCTACAGTTCTGCATTATTTGTTATTTGCAATCCCTCTCATACCCGTATCCCTCTATTTTGCCAAATTCTAAAAAACTGACATGGTTTTCCCTTATTGCCTTGTTTAGTCCTTGCAATTTGATTAGTGAAATGAGTATGAAACACTAACTTGAAAATTGAGAACAGATTTGAAATAGTTTTGAAAAGAATATGATTCAAGCAATCAAATTTTTGCTAATTGTTATTAGTAAATGAGCAATCGGCAATCCAAACCCATTTTGAATAAAGTTTGAATCAGGTAATTAGATTGTTAAATATTTGACCCAATTTTGAACTTATGATATATTTGGGTCTAAGTCGGAAAAATAAAAATCGATTTTTGAACTTTGATATCGAAGATGAATAGAAAAAAGGGATTAGTTACTCGAGCGCCACGCGTGCTCTACACGCAAAAAGAAATGAGAGTGTGCCGCAGAAGTAACTCTTTGAAATAAAGACGATCCGGTTGCGTACTATGTTTTTGAAAATAATAGTATTGCCATAATGCTTAGCGAATTTCGAGGACGAAATTCATTTAAGGGGGGTAGATTATAGCATCCCGCAAAATTTTATGAGCGAATTATGTAAAATAATCATCACTTTAATAAAGATGTGCAAGTTACTTGAACTTGCAGCAGTTGAAAGGTTATAAGATTGTGACAAAGTGATCAAATTGAATTATATAAATTGTAAATTTACAAAATTTATCACTTGAATGAATACCAAAAAATAGAATTGTATTGAACTTCAAAGTTGAGAGTTGCCACTCAAAATGAATTGAAATATGACAATGCAATCGTATTTGAATTATTACAAGATGACCACGCAAATAAATGTCAAGAATTGTAAAATGATGATTATTGACAACATAATCGATGTTTTAACAATGAATTGAAGCTTCGGTTATGAAATTTGTTAATTAATAGAAGACCAATAAAAACATTGTAAAATTAACGGGGGCGTGACAATAAAGGTACAACAGACTAATAGTCATGATTTCAACATGGTAAATGTATTGCATTGACAAATACTGAAACCTACTATCATTTGTGAAATCTAGTGTACACAAACCAAAATCACAACTTAAAAGGGAAAGTTAAAAAATATAAACATTTTACTTTATATTTTCAATTTTATGAAATGTTATGTTGTTTTGCAAATATCATGTGGTCACATGTATCGGACTAGGCCACAAGTTACAACTTCGGCCAATTGTGTCACAACTCCACAACCACTGTCACGACGACACAACCACCACTAGTTTCACCAATAGTCACCGACCGATTACAAACATTATGCCCTGTTCACAGTCGTCGATTCACACCAACGCCCGGTTCATTCATGATCTCAAATCCCGCAAATAAGAATTAGAAAAGGCAATGAAGGGAGAGAGGAACGAAAAGAGAGAAAGCTAGGTTCGGATGCGGCGGACGTCGGATTCTAAACCTGATTTCTGAAAAATACAAATGCGCCCCTGAATGTTCAAAACGGCATAAGTGGCCCCTAAGAGTGTGCAAGTAATACGATCGCACGAGTCTCATCATTCAAGGGGCACCAAATTTTTTTTTTTTGGTTAAACAAGTGCGACATTAAATTTTTTTAAAAACTTTTAGAATGTTATTTGTTAAAAAAATAGGCATTAATGTGACAACGTTCTCTATAAAAAGTTTAATAGAAGTTATTGATTTAAGAATTATGATGTATTTTATTATTTTAAAAAATTAACCAAGCTTACAGCTGAAACTTAAATTTAAGTTAATTATCAAAGACCCAAAAAAAAGAAAATAATAATAATAATAAAAAATAAAAAATAAAAAATAAACATGCCATAAAGCCAACAAGTTAATACTAAGAAAATGGGGACCCCATAATGAAAACAACGATTTTCAATGTGAAATACTATGTGATTAGAGTGTGATCTGCTTTTTCTAATATAGTCCTTATGTAATTGAAAGGGCACAAATTTCTATTGTCATGCATAGCTCCCAAATTCTCAGGGGCGGTCTTGCAAAACGGTGCGTCTTTTGCCTTAATTTACATAATTTTCCCAACTTAAAATGGTAGCACAGCTTGTCCTCAGATGAACCAACAATAAATGAAAGATGCCATAAAGCTCAAAGATTAAAACGACAAGTTAATCGAGATTAGAACAACTACAGGTGTATGAAATATTTCTTTTAGTGTCAGTTTAGAATGTTCGCAATGAACTTTATAATAAACAAAATTTAACTTTTATTTCTTTTTTCTCTTGTTCAATACTATGTAAACAATAAACTTTATAATAAACAAAATTTAGTTTTTATTTCTTTTTTGTCTTGTTCAATACAATATAAACCAACCAAGTAAGCTACTAATTAAGAATCATTTTGTAAGTTTGAGCGTACCAAAAAATTTTCATTTATGCTTGAGCTGGAAATTCTTTGGGAACTTCTATGCAACAATTTTTTAAGAACAATGCTACATGTATATAAATAACTTACACTATTTACACAAACACAATTGGCCTAATCATGCTATTTCACATATCATATCAAATCACTGACAATCACATAGTACACATACATTGTGTGAAACTTTATGTAAGTTTTTTGTGTAAAAGAAGAGTTTTTCATTTTTTAATATACTGTTAAATTATCTCATTTGTAATATCGTTGTGAAAACCTATTTGAATATTTGTTTTAAATATGTCCCATTTACAATGACACAAGAGTGATATTTGAGCTCAAGATATATATATATATATATGTTATTATTCAAATATCATTTACTTAAAATTTTTGTGGACATTATATCGTGATTTATTTTCTAACTTGAGCTAGACCGTACCGTCATATATATATATAGTGCTAACTGGGGATTACTAACTTGAGCTCAAATAACTCTTCTTGGTTGCCAATAGTCAGACTAAAACATTTCAAAATTCTTAAAAAGAAAATGGATGGAATGGTGTGTATATACACACACACAAAAACTCTGTATAGGTTGTCCCAAATAAAAGATTCTAGTTTCCCTCTTCAGCGGTCAACAGTCGAACATGCTATTTGTAAAGCAACAAAGGGGGGAAAGTTGACAAAAGGTTTTACAAACCACATAATTGTCATTAATTTAAAAATAATATAATGTATTGAAAAATAAAATACTATCAAGTGTATATTTTATTTATTTATTTATTTATTTATTTATTTATTTTTAACAAATAGCGGCACCTACTTATTGCCTCATCTAATTGATATATGATAATAGTTGCAACAATGAACAGGGTGATAAGGGCCATTTTTTGGGGGTAAATTTCACAAAAAGTACCACAATCTTTGCAAAATATAGCAATTTCATCTTTATTCATTCTTTATGGACATATGGGCCCCCAGCATTTGGTATATATTGACATAGTCCATCCATTTTAACCACTAAATGCTAAAACCACAGTTTTTAGGACTTGCATCCATGCAAGCTGATGGAGCCACATGAGACAAGAGGTGCGACTTGGGAGTGTCATAAAATAACTGATTTTCTGTGAAAAATTTTTTGGCAATACTTTCAGGAGGTGTCGTTATGGCACTTCTCATTTCATGTTAGTGTATGGATGTACGTTA
>CAVNYN010288622.1:0-71325 GCA_963692815.1 Nyctanthes arbor-tristis | reverse complement strand
TTTTGTAGATGATTAAAGCTATAACATCTGAAAAGCAAGGCAAGCCAGGCGTTGGATCGTGTTCGTGAAATGGAATAGAGTTGTTCATGTAGTATAAATCTGCCTTTGAAGTTACTATAAATTTAATAGTTTCATGCCCACCTGTATAATATGTATGTTTTTACATCTTATAACATATAAGAAGAATAATGAGTTATAATCTTTATATTGATTTAAACTCTACTTTTCCTGTAAAAGTTCTTTAATGATTTGGCATACTTTAGTAATCAATGAAATATATTTACTAATACAATTTCTTATGTTTTTATACTTCTTGAAAAACCTAGCTTTAATGTTTTTCTTTAAACGTTTAACGATTTATTAACTTATATAATTAGCTTTGTTTATTAAATTCTGGAGCATAAGATAAATTGAATTATTCTGCACGTCCCGTTCCCGCGGTTTGAATTGAAGCTTCCGCTTAAAATTTGTAAAATAACATACGATATTCGGAAATATTAGAAAATTAGCGGGGGCGTGACAGCTAGGTTGCAAATCCTTTGATTGGCGATTCCAGCTTTGAAGAATTGAAGCTTGGACTTGATGTGGGGAAGACTTGATCTCTTGACTTGATCTCTTGTTTTGAACTTGAAGACTTTATTTCAACTTGAAGAAGATGAAGAACTTCGAAGACTTTGGCTTATGATTCCTCTTCTTGACTTCTGCTTCCAGTTTTTCTTCTTTCCGGATTTTGTTTTGTAGTTTTTGAACTTTAAAGATTTTAGAGAATTTCCCTTGTTTTTTTATCTTCTTCCCTCCTTTTAAATGAATGAATGAGGGTATTTATAGATCTTTAGAAAAGTCTAATGGGTTTTAGAGTGGACTTTTAAACAGAATGAACCCTTAATCATTAAGTGGATTCTTGCAAGACTTGACTATTTCGTTTAAGACTTAATTGGATTAATAAAATTAATCCAGCCCAATTGATTTAAATAATTTAATTAATAAAATTTTTGATGTCTACATATGCCTCTAAGATTTATCAATTTATCATAAAATAAATATATTTTATCAATTTATCAAGATTTAATTAATAAAATAAATTTTGATTTTTAACATTTAATCTGGATTTACTTTGCATTTTTTCTTTGTTTATTATGATTTTATTATCATTATATATATATGTGTGTGTGTGTGTGTTTTTTTTTTTTAATCAAAAGACATCTCCATTTGAATTTTGTCTTACCATTTGAGTTGAATTGGAACTTTGACTTTTGTGATTGCTTTGAATTCGTTCCTTCTCACCGTAAGATTTTCCTTCTTTTTTTTTTTTTTGCTAAATAAAAATTATCTTGAAGTTTTATTTGCATGTGGATTAACCATCAAGAGTTTAATTTGAAATTGGATACACTTTACAAGAGTTTTACTGCGGTTAAACAACCTATCTTCTTATTTATATAAATATAGAAGAACTTTATGATAACTACTTTGAGCAAATTTTCAAGCCAGCTTTAGATTTTAGACTACTTTTGGTGTTTCTTTTTATTTAGAAGAAGAACAAAGAAAATTAGTTCCTTGTTGCGCTTCCTCCTCGAACTATTTTTGGATTTTTCACTTAATCAAACTTTGATCATCCTTTTTTTTAATTAGGTAGTTGCAAACTCCTTTTTTCCTTTATTTATTTGTTTGATGTTTGCTTATATCGTAGGATTAGGATTGCTTACAACTTTTTATTAGCTCGTGAATTTCTTTTTTTCTTTTTTTTTTTTTGGGTTCCGCAGCCAGGGCATGGAATTGAGTTCACGGGATGTCTTCCTATTTCCAATGAATCTATTTGTGTGTGTTTTTTTATCATTTTTTTGGCACATTGACGACACTTAGAAATTTGAAGTTCAAGATATGTCTTAGTATCTTGAAAGATTCATGCTCCTAGGAAGATACCCTTTTTAAAGACTTGAAAAATTGGGGTTCAAAATACTTTTACCTTAGTATTTATATAACACCCATAGTTTCAGGAATGAAAGACTTTTTGAAGACATCAAACTTGGAATTCGGAATACGTTTAATTTGGTATTCACAAATGTCCATTAGTTTCTTGAAGATGACAATTTTTGAAGATTTGGAAAATATGGAATCTCGAGTACAAATATTTTTAGTATTCACGGGAGTTCACTTGATTTTCGGGGGTGAAGAATTTGAAGGCTTCTAAAAAGTTGGGATCCGGAATACACTTTACTTTGTATTCATGGAAACCCACAATGAAGAACTTGAAGGCCTTTAAAAATTTTGGAATCTGGAATACACTTAATCTTGTATTCATGGAAATTACTTGGTTTTCAAAACATAAATTAATGAAATTGATTTTTTTTACACGGCAGATGGAAAGTTATAATGAAATTATTTTATTTTATTTTATTTTATTTTTGTTGGTCTTTTAGTTTTGTATACTTACTTTTTTTTTCTTTTGTATAGTTAATTTAATGGCTTTACTGCATTTATTTTATTATTTTATTAATTAATTAATTAATTTAAATCTTTTGTTGTTGTTGTTGTTTGTTTTTTCTTTTTTTTTTTTCAGAGATGGCCAAACAAATTTCAAAGGAAAAGATATTTCAGACTCACTTGATATCACCGAGATTGCTGACGCTAGCAATGTCATCAATTTTCCTGATACTTTGGTGAGATATCATAGTCAAACCAATGTCACTGGCCCGTTAAAGATTGCTGTTCAAGCGTCGATGACATGCCCTACTGTTGAGACAATCCCTCTGGCAAACATGTACACGAAAGTTCTTACTGCAGCTCAAAAGCATACGACTGGCCCCAGACATCATCCTTCTTTGAATTTTCTTTTTCATCATACTCACATTGCAACATGCGTTCCACAAGCAGTCCTGGCTGAGAGAATCTTTCAAAAGCTTGTGAAATAGGAAAGTACAATTGAATCATGCGGCAAAATTTCTTATCTTCTGAAGTGTTGGGAATAGTTTATCTGGACGTGTGATCTTCTTTACAAGAAGAAATTTACTGGACTAGCGTATGCTGTCCGTCAAGCTGCAAAAGAATATTCTTGCCCCAACACTGCTTTTAGAGCACTTTGTGAATCGTGGTGTCCTGACACCAACATCTTCATACTCTACAAGGTGAAATTGACATCTCACTTTGAGACATTCAAGAGATAACAGGACTTGAAATTCACTGAGAATATTACGAAGAGGTGGTTTCGACATTTACAGAACTCACCACCTTGCTCCCAAATTCGTGCTTATATCTTTTCAAGGCTTATGCATGGTTAGCCCACAAGAAGAATGTTGATTTTATTCGTCATACTGACTAGATTAACAAGGTTGCCGCCTAAATAGACGTGTGTATGATATTCAACAAAATTATCAGAGAATCAAATTATATTTTATTTTATTTAGGCGGCAACGTTGTTAATTATTTTGCTTGTTATATTTTTTTTAATTATACGTCTATTTAGTAATTAGTTTTAAACTATGTAAAACAACATAATAAAATAAAACGTATTATCTTATTTAATTTTCTCTAATATTTTATTGGGTATTTATATTTGAGTGCATTAATTTTTTAAAATATAAAAAATAATAATTAATGCATTAATTTAGGCTTTATAAAATATAAATGTGTATATATAGATATAATATTTCAAAAATAAAGGTTGAAAAACGGAAAGATTAACGGCAAATGACGGCAGGGATGAATTCCGCCAAGAAATATAAGAGTGGGGATGAAATTTCCAAAAAATAAAAGGTAAGGACGATTTTCACAAAATAACTCAAAGGTAGGGACATTTTGCGCCAATAACCCTTTTCTTTTCCTTCGAAAGAGATGTTTTTGAAATTTATAATTCTTTCACGTACTTATCTATTTGGTGATTACTGCAGGAGTTGATATGACCGCTCATTACAATTTTAACAATTCATCATTAATTAATTAATTAGTCCATAATGTTGTAACTAAGCTACAACAACATGATGTTAGGTTTTCTTAAAGAAGCAATATCAAGGATTTGATTTTGATGTTTATAATAATAATTATTATATAAAAAATAGTCGAAAATAATTAATGGAAAAAGAAACCAACCAAAAAAAGAAGGAAAAACAAAAAAGAAGTACCTCTTATTAGCGCATAAGCTCTACTGCTACATATTAGTTGGTTAGCACGAAAACGAGACTGGCTATATACTTATCAAATATCCAAATATTTCATGTATAGAGAAAATATTATTATAATGGAAATAATGATTTATTTTTTTTCCAAAGAAATAGTGGTTTATTGTTGAATAAGGGAGGGTTCGCTAACATTTTCCTCCTTTTGAGAATAAAATATTATAATGCGTACTTATCGTCATATATTAATTTATTCTGTAACTTATATATAATATAAAACTTAACATCAAAAGATCCGTCATGAAGAGATGATTTGGACTTGTGAATTTGCAATTACTTTATTATTTTTATTACTATTCTATTTAATTTAATTTAATAGATTAAAGCAAATTGAAATGATTTACAAATCATTCCAATTCTAGTTATAATAATAATTTATTAAATCTCTACAACTCACTTCAACTAATTATAATTTAAAATCATAATGAAAACCAAACACATAAAGATAAAGATGAGTCTAAATCGTGACTTCTAGAGAGAATGAAAAAGGGGAGAAAAAAAAAAAGGAAAGGGACACTTTCACCTTGCTGTATATGCTACCTTTCATTATGCATTGTGGGGACTTTTAAGCTGAAAAACCTTGCACACATCACTGTCGAAATAGTCACACACCATTCACAATGAAATTTGGACTACTGATGATGAAAGGAACACTTAATAGAGTATTAATCGACATATCGACTTAACCATCTTGACTCGACTATATGTTAAATTCTACATAAAAATGTCTATTTTACTAAATAAGATTATAATTACTATTTTTCTGTTTTATGTGAATTTATATATAATTACGAGTTAAATTATTATTATCAAGTAAAGATCAACCGGAATATTTAAAATGTAATTTATGAACTATTGACAAGAGAATGGTTAACTGCTACCAAATCAATCAATTGAAAACAAGATTATATCATTATTATATGATGATTTCGTTATTTTTAATTTGTACCAAACAGAATCAAAGATGATTTTTTTTGACAATCAGACCCGGGATACTATTCGATTGTTTAATCCATTTATTTTTTCAAACCAAACCTAATTTTTTCGGTTCGGTTATGTTTTAAACTACGGTTTGTCTATCTATGTAATGAGAATGGACTCATAATATGATAGTTTTATACATATAAATATTCTATTATACTAGTATGCTTTTTGAATATTAATATCAATATCAAACTCATCAAAAGTTAGTAAATTTTACTAAAGCACAAACATATAACTAATGAAATGTAATAAATAAAAAAGCCCAAATAATACATAAATTTCAAATGAGATATTGTCAGAATACGTTTATGAAAGTGCTATTTTGTTCAAGCATCTAAATATAAAAATTTTAGAAAAATTAACTTATTAAATTACTAAAATAAACCAAATTATCACAATGAATTCCTTATTAGAGTATCAAACTATTGACAATAATAATTTAATAAGCCCATTTATATGCTGATTCCTTATTATCACAATGAAGGTAAATCCTCTATCTGATGAAGGCCCATTTGAACTATCCTTCTATGAGAAGTGCAATTCATACCCACACCCTTAAATTTATCCATACTCTTTAAAAGTTATGATTTTAAAGAAAATAGGGTAAAAGATATTTAAGTAAATATAAAGAGGTGTATACAAAAATTGTACACTTTATGTGTACAAATATAATTTCTCATGATTTCTCTTTCATAATCACTGATCAGAAGGAAGATTTTCTTTCTTACCAACCAAAAATAAATAAATAAAGTAAAAAAAAAAAAAAACCAAAAAACTCTGCGTTGAATTTCAGCCCCTTTGACTTGGCCACGGGGCAAGATAAAGAATAGTGTTTATTGTTTCAAGCTCGGCTAGACGCATTGGTTAGGCAGCTCGATCACTGATACAAAAACAAAAATAAGAATAAGGAAGAAAAGAATCCTACCAAGACCTCTGAGGTTAAGAGCCCAGAGCTAGAAGTAGACCTTATCACATTTGTTTCGTCCTTTCCCTCCCTCGCCTTCTAATTTATTCCATTGCTAATTTATCTCTTACGGACTTAAAAGTTCGATTCCGCTACAAGAAGGTATTGTATTAGTAGAAATTCTCAGTTTAACAATTGGTCAGTTGAGCCACATGAAAATGTAATCATGTAATTGATTGACCCAATTTCCCTTTTGAAAAAGAAACAAAAGATTAACACGTGAGAAAAATTTGAACCCACGTGAACCTAAATTTCATTGTCAATATCTGATTTGAGAAATGTAACTTCCGTCCATCTAAATATGGATGTAGCGAGGATTTTAGTTGAGTACGATTAGAAATTTTTTTGTTTTGGGGGTGGTTATTGGGTTGAAATTTTTGTTATCGCCAGGATTTTTGTTTACGCTCTCTTCAACTCTATTTGAGCTCTCCAAAACTCTATTTGTGCTTTCTACAATAATATTTTCCTCAAGGGTTCTTTTTCTAAAATATCTCTTCATAATCTAAAAATTCTAACGGGAAATAGAAATTAAACATAATTCCAAGCATAAATCTAAAATCTAATTTCAAACATAAATAATCATCTTACTACTTAAAATCTCTAATATCAAACAAGAAAATAAATTTTCAAATTAAAGCATAAACTAAAAATTAAGGTTTCACATATTAGAGCTTTATTAAATTGAAGCCTACACTAAAAATTAAGGCTTTACAATAAATCAATAATACAATTTACCAATTACCATATAAAATTTAGTAACAACTAACAAATATTATTGTAAGAATAAATAAACCCAAATGGCCAAAATCATAAACATAATTAATCATTATACATTTATACCCAATTAGCAAATAGCAATTATTCAAACTCAATACTACTGCTACTATTGTCACTTACCAGTTCACCGAGAAGAGAAGAACCAAAGAGGGCCGATTGCCGAGTGTCGACTGGGAGTCTGTCTATGGGAGTGGGACTGGCGATCGCGAGGTCCGCGACTGCTTATGCTTCTTCTAATTGCCCTGTCACCTGCTGGAAGTTGCTGTCTGCTGGAGCCTGGAGGTTGGAGAAACAGAGAGAGCCCAACCGAGAGAGAGCTTCGAGGTCAATTGGAGACTTGGAGTTGAATCGCAGACTGTCGTTCAGCTCAGTTCAGCAAGATAGCAACTTCTAGACCTTCAACAAATGGGCCAATAGAGGTTATGGACTTATGGGTGTTCCAGGCTTCCATCTTCATTTTCACTTCATTCTTTAAGCCAAGAAAGGTTAACCAATATATATGGGCTGGACCTTAGGCTGAATTTTCAATGCGGTCCATCCTAATTTTTTACTAGGCCACTTCAAGGTCCAGTGCGGTCCGTTAACCTCACTGGGCCTAATGTGGCTACGCCACTGCATCTAATATAGAACTCCCCGACTTATACATAAGAGCATCTTTAAAAGTTAAAAAGCCAATAACAAAAGTTATCTAGTGAAAAAGGAAAGATAGTATGATAAATTTGTACTCGCACTACTTTTTCAATATTGAATCAAAAAATTATTCGCCAATTTTCCACGCACTTGCACTATCGATATTAATATAATTAGCATTAATTTATTACATTGTAGATACGATCTCTCAAATTTGATAAATCCTAAGACTGGAATTCTTGGTATTGAAGAAGCATTGACCTATAAGTCCCCTTTAGACGTGAGTGTAGCAAGCAGAAATTCTGGGATATGTTTACGAACTTTCACGGCAACTAGCAAGTGCTTCATTTAACCCTTGTGGGGCCTTCCTTTAATAATTTCCTAACTACGAAACACTCTTTGTGTCATGTGTTTGGGATGACCCAAATTAATATTAATGTCGTCCAATTCACCGTATCAACATGCATTCACAATCTCAACCAAGTCCTTATGATAACGAAATGAATAAGACTAAGTGAAGTTCGTATTCAACCTGGCTTTTGTGTCATGCAATGCACCACGTTTAGCACTTGTTAAATGATTAAATAAATTATATAAGTGCTAAATCTTAAAGACTTAAAATAAGTAGTAAGAGATTCCAAACTCAAACCTAGAATTAAAAAACTTGAAATTCTTTAATTATTATTGAAGAATGTAAATGGATGAAATGAAAGAGAGAAATATGCATGAATTTGGAATATCGGGAGCCTACGATTGATAATTGGTCGTCCGTTGGGAGGACAGTAGCACGTGCACGGAATGTCCAAATGCCAAATATTTACGTTAAACAAATGCATGTAAAGCAGCAATTTGCAATTGGCAACGTTGTGTAATTGTCAACAAAATATACCAATTCCTCGTACGGCGCTCTTCCGTTGTCTACCCATATATGTTATTACTTACATGACAATATCTCACCGTGAATTATCTTCTGTCATCTCACTATATCCCGCTTGACGTATACTTGACGAATGATAAATTATATTGTTCATATGTAAGACAACTGACATGGAACAATTCACATGTGGGCGATCAATTTTACTAATTTGCATGACATACAAATAAGAGGTTTATAAGTATCAAATGGGATTAGTTGGGGGGAATTGAAAAGTCACGACAGAGACGTCCATTAATCTAAACCGGCTTCTCAAAAGAGAAAAGGGTTATGAAAGCCAACTGTCACTCTGTCACCGTCCTCTCCTCTCGTTCTTAATTTTGAACGTCTAAGAATGAAAAAATAACATGGGTTCACATAGGTCCCCACTAAAACTAACACAACACCGACTCCGATTCCGACCATGACCCCTTGCCACCCCGGCTTTCTCGAAATCAAACCATGGTCTAGTCGGTTGCGAAATACAGAACATTAATTATTCATTACGGTCTCTCTAAAAGAAAACTACTTTTTTAGCCGTTTAGATTACTTATAAGTATGAGATTTACCCACAGTATAGCAATTAATTAACGATTTTATCTCAAAAAGTTAATCCATGAGATAGAGTAATCAATTTTTTAAAGCATCTATATTGGTAGTGTTAAGTTCGTGAAATTATTAATTAACAATTTAAAAATGTAACTACATAATTGGTGTTAATGAAATTATTAAAGAAATCTTTTTAATAATGTGTTAACTTTGTTGTTGTTAACAATAATTTTAACATTTAATGTGGCTAATTATAATTATTTTCTTTATTTTTTATTATTTTTTATATTGGTTATAGGTTGAATCAATTTAGCTATCGCTGACTTTTAACTTAAATTGAATTCTAATGATTAATTTAACACCATGAATGTGTTAAAAATCAATAGTTAAATTAACATTGCCAATGTGCTATTTGACGCTTAACAATTACCAAAACTTTAATTTATTACTTTTGTAAATAGTTAAATTTAACAACATCAATGTGGATGATGTTATAAATTCATTTTTTTACCCTATATATAAGTCATGGGGGATTTGTTAGTTTATGTGGGGCACAACTCTTTTATGCCAAAAGCTTTTAGCAGTCCGGATATGGAGAGTATTACTCTCTCCTTAGAGAGAGCACCTCTATGTGGCTGCATGTGATTAAGAGTTGAGAGATTGAGGTGAGACCGTTTTATATAGATTTAGTCACCGTCTTATATGAGTTGTATTCCGGCGCCAAATAGTCCATATGGTATGCATGTGGACACTCTATATACACGTTACATGAATTATATAACGCTATAATATATGGTCCATCGGTGCTAGATCACACCCAGTCTTATAATTAATGTGTAATTTTTTTTCCAACGCAAAGTTACCCATAAATGTCCTCCGAGTCAGGATTGATTCAAATTCACACGAGCCAATGGACCAGCTTTTAATTAATTAAAGATTAGAAAAAGGAAAAAGAAGACAAGTAATCGTGCAACCACACGTAAGTCATCGAATATAAATACCTCTCAATTCACGCACTCCCTTTTCCATTTCCATTTCCGCGGCAGAGAAAAGGGGTTTTCGCCAAATTAAAAGATGGCTTTCTCAGAACCAGAAATTGTGTGCAGAAAACATCCAAATCACAAGCAGCAGCCCGGGGTATGTTCTTGTTGTCTAAGAGAAAGATTATCGAAACTTGCCGGTTCAACAAAGAATATTCATTCATCTTCTTCTTCAATTGCTTCTTCACCCGTTTACTATTATTCCTCTGCTTCTTCTTCAACCTGCACGTCCCCAAAGCGTCGGCCGGGTCATCACCGCATCACTTCCGATATAATTGATTATTCATTATCTTTCGCGAATGGAAGCTTCGGTGCATTGAAAAAGAGCAGATCGATTGCTTTTGTTGCAAGGAAGCAGGTTGGGGATGCCATAAATAGGAAGAAAAAAGGAGGGTTTTGGTCTAAATTCTTGCTTCGATCGGCCGGTAAGAAGACTAGAGTCTGAATTAGGATCGGACCATCATTTCTGTTTCTTGTTCTCAAGAGATTAATTAATTAATCTAAATGGTTCAAATTAAGGGGAAAATGGTGGTTCGAGTGTTAGGTTAGATTAAGATGAAATGAAAAGAAAAAGAAAGTGGGATGATATACGACCGGTAACTCAGTGATTACTGTAGATTAATTATGTGTGGCAAATGTTAACAAAACAGAGGACAAAAGAGGGTGGCACATTATTGTTCCTACTGTACATAAATAATATCTGAATATTTTGCCATGACTACTTTTTGATTTATATGTTTTTTTGACAAATTATCAAGATGTATTGTGATTAATTTTCTTTTATGTTATCTATAAGCTTTGTGCTTTATGGCACTAAAATGCGAGAATAAACAAGCGTGAACATTAGTCCAATGGTTTTATATTTTTATTTTTTTTTTTGGGGTTGTGGGCGTGGGGGTGGGGCACAGTACATAAGTGATTTCCAGCTCTTGAAACCACCCCGGCTAAGCTCTATTAATTGCAGTGATAAAATGTAGAGAATCGTGTACTACATGTAAAATATACCAAAGTATGATTGTTTTGATCAATATACTCCCTCCGTCCAATTAATATTTTTAGAGTAGTGAAATTTATAAATATTTTTCCTAATATACCTATTCATTTAATCGTTATTTAACTTTATTAATATACATTAAATGGGAGCACATAAGAAAATTGAAAGGCTAAGTAATAAAAATGGACTACAAAAATTAGGACTATTTTCACCGGACAGAGGGAGAGTCTATCTATCTTGACATGAAAACACAATATTGATGAAAAGTGATGTTACTTCCTTGGATAATTATCAATTTTTTCATGAAAACACACTGAGATCGGCCGCCAATTAAAAACAAACAAGTCATGAAACCACATAAAAGGGTGGCTGATTTTTATTGATAGTCAAGTTCTCTTATGAAGCCTTACCTAACTTCATTGAAAAAAGGGGTCAATCGCTACTTAGGCCCGTTTAGTTCTTGTTATAATAGGAATCTATTATAATTTCATCACATTAAATCACACTTTTTCTCTTTTCAACAAATTTAACCAATCACATTAAGACATATGTCATAAAAATTCAAATTTCAAAATATATTATAACACAATTCAATTATAACATAAACACTTCAGTTAACTGGTTAAATATCGAACAAGAAAATAGGAATATATAGCACCCGCTTGGAAATGGTAATAACGCGCAACAATGGGAGGTTGGATGTGCCTTCACGGCTTTACAGTCAAAATCCATAGAAGAGATATTATAATAATGGTAATTGCACAACCGCGTTGAGTGGTACCCATTTCAATCATTGACTTTGTGAGTGTTAAATCCTTTTGCGGGCGAACATGAAAATTGATTGGCAACCAATTCATGATTGCGAAAAAATCGTTGGTGCATTTTAACAATACCCTTTTTCTTTTTCCTTTTTTTCTTTTCTTTTTTTTTTTTTTTACATCAATTCAAACCCCTTTTTCATTGCAACAAAATAACAACTTTGTTTACTAGAAAATAGATAAATAAACAAAAATAAAAAAAAAAAAGAAATCATATATGAAATGTAACATTAAATATATCTAGTCATCTATACTTTTTCTTTAACCTAAATGTAGCAACAGATGCGTCCATCTGGATGATAATCAAATCTTCATAAATAGCCACATCTTGAAAACAGGGAGAATAGGAAAGTCTACTTTTGAATAGCATCAGAATGAGTTCTACAATGCTACATGTACAACAAAAATCTACAATAAATTGCGCGCACACATACACACTTGGCAAGATCATGTTAACTCACACACATCACATCACTTCTTAATCAATGGTCATCAGATGAGCTATATGTGTCCAATAAGAGTAGTTTGTTCTTTTGACATATTTCAGGGTTTTGTTGTTTGAGTTGGGAGTAGTTATGCCCTACAAAATCCTAGGAGACTCAGAATTCATGAAATGTGTGTTCTTGGATTGCTTGTAATAATATTGATATTTGGGGAACTTCTTGATTTCTTGTTTTCTTGAATTGGGATTTCTCCAAGTTCTTGAATTCCTGTATCGTGATTCTACTTGAAGCTTGAAGGTTGCTTTGATTGAGTTTCTCGAAGGTCGTTCTTCAATCTTCAATACAGCTTTGGGTTTGATGAATTGTGATGATAATAACAAATGAAATGCAGATTAGAGGCAATGATGCAATTGAAATACCTGAAACCCCAGATTCCATGCCACAGTTCACAGTCAGCAACTCCTCTGTCCCATTGCAGCCATGCATGTATCAATTAGTCATTTAGTCTCTCACAGTTTTTGACAGATGCAGAATGCTATAAGTTAATATAAATTCAGAATAGGTATGCAGACCTGCAAATCAAATAAAAATGAAACAGAAAATAAATTCCTAATTTAAATGCCACATATGACCTAGCTTTGTTAAGCGAACCTGGACAAAATTTTACCTCGTCTTTAGACCAAGTGAGGATGTACTATATCCATGATATGAATGCCAATTACAAGACTCCAACCATGGAAGTCTAAAACAATGTTTGTGTAGATGAAGAGTCAGTTCAACAATAAATAATACATAGCTAATTTGCTATGTTAATACTTAAGATTGTTCAAAAGCAAGGCAATAAACCAGCATCACCATAATAGAATTCTTATTGTAAGTTGCAGCTTATTCTTTCAGATAGAGAAGAACAGATCTATTATTCTAGATCCAGGAAAATGACTTTCTCCTCTTCAAAATCTAATGTGTGACTGGTAGGGTGCCAGAGCAACTGGTGAATTCCAGTGGATTGAACCAGCAAGATGAAAGAACACTGTAATACATTACAGAAAATGAAGTGTATTTATATTGTTGGGCATTGTGTTCTATTGAAGACAGAAAGCAAATATGTAGTTGTATTGCTAAATAAAACGGAAACGAATTACATTATACATGCCTGGTTCCTTCAAATAAGCCACCTCTCTTGCAAGTGCTCAGAGTTTAGGAAGTAGACAGTGCAGCGCTGTCTACTTTAATATATGATGGGAATAATAACCGGGTAAGAGGAACAAAAATCTATTACTAAACACAGTGAGTTTTGGTCCTACTAAGCGGCCGTTCCCTGGATAAGCAAAGCCCAAAGAGCTAGCAGTTATATGTAACATTTCCTATAGTTGCAAATCGACCTGTAATTGAATCAAGAAATGTAAGAGATCAGACATAAAAAATTTACCCTTGAGAATAAGACACTAGCCAATAGCTTTTAGGATTACATTTTTAGCCCGTAATATTCTTTTGCCACATACTTCTAAGATATTAGCGTGCATAAAATGGTATCAAAATCAGAACCCATATAGAACTAAATAAAAAGATTCAGGCTTGAAATATATTTATTTCTAAACCAAATACCAGTTTTGGAAGCTCCGATCTCTGCCAGAATAAGTAAAACCTTCCAAAAGTCATGCTAAAAAATGCTTAATAGCCTAAATGTATGTTGAGTTCCTTCAGACTATCATAAACTGCATCATCTGATGTGATTTTTTCCTCGTAAATAGCCAAGTACGAAGAAGAGAACTGTATAATACTCACATTACATATATGCCATCCCATGCTGGCACTGGTATCAGCAGTGACGGTGAAACCTTAAACAAAAATGCTAGAATTCCAGTTCCCTTTGCTGGCTGCACCTTACTATACTGCTGCTCTACGAAACCCACCAGACAAATACAACCCAAAAACAGAAGCCAAAAACACCATTACACCAGCAAGCATCAACTATATTTCATCAAAATACACAAAAACGAGAAGGAAGAAAGATCACATAAGCAGCAGTACGCTCTTCCGATCTTCTGTTAAGCAGAAATCTCATTGCACAACTAAACTGTGTTTCATGACACGCCGAGGCTTCCAGTCGACATTTGTCAATCTATATCAATGTTCCCTCAATACCAATCGAGAACCCAAAAGTAACACTGTATATTGGCTAGCTATGAGATATCAATATGTATGTATACTGCTGAAGAAGAACATCCAAAGGAAGGAAGCAAAATATTTTAAAAATTATCAATCTTATTTAATTTGCCACAAAGGGGAAAAAATCAAAACCATTACAGTAGCAAGATCCTCTTTGTATAGGGTTGAGTACAGGGAAAAAATAAAAATTATTTTAAACTATATGATGTCCATCAAATGTCGTACTGAATCAAAACAAGAGTAGCAGAGTACCCCCTAATCCAGGAATTACATCGCCATTAACAATTGAAACTACGGTGTATACTATAGGATGTTGAAGATTGGTTAACGGACCCTCTGTACCTTTTCCTTGTTGGGTTAGGAGCTTCTTCAGACACCTTTCTACTCCTCGAACGATCAGTGGATATTCCTGCGTTATCAGGTGAAAAAAGGGGCAAACCTTCATCATCGTCAATATCGTCATCGCGAATCCTTTGTACCACATGCTCTCGTCGCCCCTTAAATAGCGATTTTACAAGAGCTTCATCCACTTCTTCCAATTTCCATTCCTTAAACTCATCTGATCGTTGGAGAGCTTTAAACATTGTGTCTACACTGACCGTTCATGCCTGGACTTCAATTCCTCACTTGCAGCCAAAACCTCCATTTTTCCCTCTTTCTTCGTCTCTTCTTCATCTTCTTCACGCGGAGGTTCAAAGTTTCTTATTGCACCAGACTCAACAGTACAGTCAGAATTCTGCCAATCCGTCTTCATTATGAATTCAGCCGAGCAATTCTTGCACTTGAAATAGAATCTGAATATTCGAATTCCCAAATAAGTCTCCCCCTTTGCGGGAATTAAATTTGGTGCCCCTGTATGCGAAACTCCCACAAGTGCTGCAGCGTATGTTCATGTTAAGCATCATACGGACCTTGATTTGTTGATTCTTGGGCTGCCGCCGGGGAATCATCTGCGGATTGAAGTCCGGCTAGTAATATTTGTTCAGCACTTTTCTCTCACCCATAACTCACAGCCCAGGACGAGAGTTAGAGACCAGAGATTCATGAAGCACGGAAACCTTAAAAGACCGGTGTTTTGTGTCGGAACGTTTGGGGACTGAAATTTTCCAGAATTTTTCTGAAACATTTCGGAAACTCTAAAAAACTTTCTTATTTTTTAAAAATTTTGAAAACTCTTTGGAAACTCTAAAAAAATTTTTAGAAAACTGTTGCTTAAAAATTTACACTGCATCAACAAAAATAAAATCTTAATTATATTTAATTAAAAATTAATTTATAATTAACTTAAATATTTATGAATTTTAAGTAGAAATTACTTTAAATCTTACTTTATATAGACATAGAAATTCAATTTGTGATCTTATAATTACAACGAAACTAAAGCAAAAGTAAAGGTTATTATGCTCCCTTTGTTATTAATTTGTGAATTATGAATTATTTTAAGATAAAAATGATTTTATGTTAAAATTTTAGTGAGATCGAATTGAATTCATTATTTCAATTATTTAATTAATATTTAATAGTGTTTTGAAGTTAAATATGAAAATTATAAGATTAAATTAATAATATTTATATAACATTTCAGTAACATTTTGTGTCTTATATTTTTTAAAAATAATGTTTTCTTATTTCGTGTCTAGTTTCTGCTTCCGTGCAACCTAGGTAGAGATTAATGTCGGCGGAGGAAGGGGGCGGGCTGGCTCTATAGTAAAAAATATTTTGTTCAGATGGATCATTCAAAAATGACATTGGATTGGAAGACGGAGGTCAACATTTGGGGGAATTTTCTAATTTTTTATTTTTCATTTTATTTTATTTTATACCTGACTTTTCCAAGGGTAAAATCTTTTTTACATTGGATTGGAAGACGGAAGTCAACATTTGGGGGAATTTTCCAATTTTTTATTTTTTATTTTATTGTATTTTATACCTGACTTTTCCAAGGGTAAAATCGAATTGCAACCACCGTGGCACGCCACTGTGGAATTTCTTTAATTATTAAAAAAAAAGAAAAGAAATTTCTAAACAAAATGGGACACTTAATTTTGACCCTGACACAGTCCCCTCCACTTGTATTATAAACCCACACGTGGAGCTATGTTCATATAAATGTGGCACATTCTCTTCAACTTTGTCTCGATTATGTATGTGGTCCCCTCCAATTGTGTCATAAACTTACATGTGGAGCTATATTCTTATGAATAAAACTAGTGGGGAAGAACTGTGGAAGATGCCATGTACATTGGGTGTCTCCTATACAGAGATACCTAATGTCTCCAGATGAAAACCCAACTCCACACTGTAGGAAACGAATTTCACCGCCAAATCCAGTTGACACAGAAAATAACACCAACCTGATCCAATTAAGGCGTGTTAAAAAAGTATCATTATAACACTTTTTTTCCATGTGAATGTGTGGATGCATATCACGTAGATTTGACGTGTATCTATACACCTATATGAGATGAAAGGTGTACTTGAAAATTTTTATTTCACCTCACCTCTCTTCTATCAACCTACCCATTGGGATTAACTCATCTAGCTGCGGATATAGAGTTTATGGCGAGCCTCAATCCCCCATCCAAAAAGTTTAAAAAAATAAAAAAAAAAAGAAAAAGAAAAATCATGTTTCTAAATTTAAGAAATTTAGGGACTTAAAAAAAATTGAAGATTTGATTCAATTATGCATTTAAATCTAACTACTAAGAAGAGATTGAATGAAGTTTAAAAACTTGTAATTGATTGACTATAATTAGGACATCCAGAAATTTAAGACTCTATAGAATGAATATACCTTATATACGTGGGTAAATTTCACAAAAGGTCCCCAACTTTTTCACTTTAGATCGCTTGGGTCTCTAACTTTTTTTTAGCGCGCTTGAGTTCTCAACCTTTCATAAATACACACAAAAGGTCATTCATAACAGAATCCATCCAAAATTCCGTTAAATGGTTGAGAAAACTACCTCCATAACCTTATCTATTAATTTAAAAATTAAAAAATATAAAAATAATAAAGAAAAAAGGGTAAAAACAAATCCACCACCCCCACACCGGCAACTACTTTATCGGCTAGAAATGGCAGCATTCTAGTGACTAGGCCGCTGAAATTCTGCCATTTCCAGCAGCTTGGGGGAGTCTCCCCCTCTTTCGTCTGTCGAAAACGGCAAAAAATGGGGGGAGTTTGTGGCAGAAAACGGGTAGAGAGTCCCCCTTTTGGCTGCCGCAAATGAAAGCATTCCGGCTGTTGGCAGCCAAAGTGGTTGCCGGTTGGGTGGGGTGGTGGAATTGTTTTTTTTTTCTTTTTTCCTTTATTCTTTTTTGTTTTTATATTTTTTTAATTTTTATATTCTTTTTTTTTTTAATTTAAGGAATAAGGGTATAAAGTAATTTCTTCAACCATTTAACGGAATTTTAGATGGATTCCGTTAAGAGGAACCTTTTGTGCGTATTTATGCAAGGTGAGGACTCAGTGGCTAGCACACTAAAAAAAAAGTTAAGGATCTAGGCGATTCAAAGTGTAAAGTTTGGAGACCATTTGTGAAATTTACCCTATATACTTCAACAATCAATCTAAATTAATTATAAAAAAGGAAAAAAGAAGAGAGTTTGACTGTAGGTTTTCACCATAGAGAATGAACGGGAAATTGTGGTATAAAAAATATCGAGACTTAATTCAATCAAATAATATATAGATAGATGTGAAAATTTTCTTAACATTTACACTCATATGATGGCGTGGGATTAGAAAATTATTGTTGATTTATGTTGTATATATCATAACTCCTTTGCACAACTGAGAAGTGTCATAAATTCACGTGAACTACATTTATACACATATATGAAAAAGAGTGTCTTATTAGAGCATATCTAATATAACAATGTCAATATTAGATACATGACAAAAGACATTGATATTACACAAAAAAAATGTCTCCAATGTAACAGCGTTTGATGTTGCAAATTACTTATTACTAGATTATTGGAAAAAATAAAGAGAAAGAATCATAGTGATTGGTAATTGATTTGATTAATTTTTATTTAAAAATTGAATTGATTTACAACATGGACTAAGAGTTTGCAGATAAGATCTTGTCTTTGACACAGTGCCCAAAAATATTTTTACCATTTATAAAAAAAAAATTCTTTTAACATTGTTTTATTTTCAACTTTATTATTTGTCACTTCAAAAAAACATGTATTATTCTATTTTTTCAATCTCCATCGTCAAAAGTTGGCCATTGGTCAGTCCGTCTGGGTTTACTTTTCTTTGAAAAATGAGTATTTTACTTTGAATAATTGGGATTTGTTGGTCTTGTTTTATTTGAGAGAATTGTCTTTATCTCCCCCTCCAAAAATTGGGTAGATAGCTTTGTTTTTCTATAATGTCTATTAGACATTATTTATAAAGTCTAAATTGTGATATAGTAAGTGTCCAATCTCGGCCGTCTCACATTGCCTCACCCGACTCCTCCCATCTCTTTTCTGCTCATCTCTTGACGCCGCCACTGCTAACCATGAGCCGGGACTTTTGTGTTTAGATAAAAAAGAAAGGAAAAGAAGTGAAAAACAGACAGAAACAGAATACTATGACCGCTACTGCTGACACTCCAACTCCGGTCCCCACCTCCCCAATTTTCATGCCGACCCCGACGCTTTATATTATACTTTAACTTAAAACAAACTCCCTCCACATAAATTCCTCTATTTTTCCATTTTGAGTAATGCCAGAACGAAATGTTGAAGCTTATGCGAAACAAATTGGGCTGAGTTATTCTTCTTCTGTCATATCTTCGCTCGCAATGTCTACTGAAGACGTAGTTCCTAAGACGTTCAGGGCTTTAGTGGAAAGCGCCGAACGGAAATTCGTCCGGGTACGTGATGTACCGCTGCATCCGTACGGTGGCAGTGGCGCAAATGCACACTTATTCCATCAAGTGTTTAAGGCTTACATGCGGCTTTGGAAATACCAGCAGGAGAACCGGGCTAAATTGGTGGAGTCGGGGCTCCAGCGCTGGGAAATCGGCGAGATCTCGTCCCGGATTGGCCAGCTCTACTTCAGCCAGTACCTGAGGACTAGTGAGGTGCGGTTCCTGCTCGAAGCTTACATATTTTACGAGGCCATTTTTAATCGGAGGTATTTCGATGGTTCGAGCAAAGATCGTGGGGTTAGGTTCAAGGAGCTGAGGTTTTATGCTAGGTTTTTTATGGTTGCCTTGATCTTGAACCACAACGAAATGGTAAAGCTGCTGGTGGAAAGGTTTACGGAACTTGTGGCGGACAGTAAAGCCAATTTTCGGGTATGAATTGCATTTTTCTCTTCTTACCTAAAAAATGGTGAAATTTTTTGAAGAAAATTTGTGACTTGAATTTTGGTACTTCTTCTGCACTCTGCAAACCAAAGGGATAGAGAAGTTTTTAGTTGACATTAATTCTCTGGCATTATGACCTTTACCAAAATAATAATGCTGTCCATTGAAAAAGTGAAGTCGATATTTGTTCTTGTATCATTGCACGACAGATGTACATAATTACTGTCTTCTGGTGGTCTCTCATAATCAGATGTTCTGCAAATCATGATACCTTTTCTCTTTCTGGGTGAAATTATTGAACTTGCACGTTTGATTGTGGGGAGAAAAAAGCACCTGAAGTTTATCTTACTATAAAAGGCCATAATGAGATCATAAATGGAATTACAAGAATAGGTCCTGAAAGTTAGAAAGAGACTCCTAGGCATACGCTATATTGGTATCTTTTCCAGGATCTTAAATTATTACATCAATCAATAATTTATTGGCTACTATTCATAATGACCAATATGTCAGTTTACTCTTTACATGGACAATGAAAATTTTATACGGAAGAAACATGCACCTAAAGAATAGTGCATTAGCTTACAGAAATGGGGGGTACTTCCCCCTCATCTCCTTTCTCCTCAGTAATTATGTCTGTATGCCAAGAGCTTTGATGTTTAATTGCCTATTTGTTCAAAATGGACTGATAATAAATGTAGGGATACTGGAAATGGCTCCGAGTCCATGCCTGCGACAACCAGAAATGTTGTAGCTTATCAACCCTCTTTCTTTCTTTCGTTTCCTGGAAAGGTAAAATAATATTAGACTTAACCGAACTGTTTCTATGAGCCCTACTCGAGCAGCCAATATATGGAATAAATGTAGGTGTACTGCAGGTATCAGAAATTAATTTTCCATTTGTTGGTCCAACAATTAAATTGAATTTAACTTGTATATCAGACAAATATCGAGTTTAGTGGTGGGCTGAGAACGTTACAATTTTCAAGGTCTGTCCACATGATTTGCTGATTTCCTTTCAGTGTAACACACTAGTATTTTTGATGCAATGTTTAAGAAGGCTTAATCAACATGGTTTAATCAACAAGGTTTGCACCTGTACAAACAAGTGGCGTGGCCTCAAGGCAAGCAAATGAACTCAAAAGAATTATAAAAGCAAATTTTTTTTCTATTTTTTTATCTTTAATTTTTAAAAGCCCGTAGGCAAGTACCTTGGCTCGAATTTTATTTTATTTTTTTAATGGTCACCGAGTTTCAAATGTTATTTCATTTAAAGTCAAACTTCGCGTGTCAGTTAGTAAAATTACTGGATATCTTGAGATGATTGACAGTGTTGCTTATGTAGATGAGGGCCTTGATAATTTAATATTAGCTAAAAGTCTGCCCATCATCCGCAAATTTGGCTGGGAAAGTACTCATTTAAACTTTTAGACCTTTTCATTTTAACCTTTTTGTTATTCACTCTACCTAAGCTATTACAAACATATTTTTTGAATAACAGTTAGGTTGATTTTGCGATATTTTCGTTTCATTTTCCACATAACTCTTGCCACAGATGCATCTCCATCTCCATTAAATCGACTACTAGAGATGTGGTTACTGCTTTATTTAAATAACTCTGAGTTCAGGGACCACCAAAGCTTAAACAAAAATTTCAGGGATTAAAGCGACACGTTTCAGAAGTTTGATAATGAACAGAACTTTTTGATTCTATGTGACTGCTACATGCTCATCATTATCATCACTAGCAATTTCTTCTCGTTTTAAAAGCATAAAGAAAAGAAAAATGAATCTAAATAAATATTTTAGATTATGAAAAGATAGCTCATAGAGTTGGAACCATTAATAAACTACCTAAAGGTCGCAAGACAAACGGTTGAGAACCTCAACTGCCCTTAGTAATGCAAAACTTAGCACAAAAAGATAGAAGAATGGAGAGAATGTAGATTTAAATTTAGAAAAGAAATAATAATTTTGGCAGAGCAAAATCTATATTCTTAATTCAATTTTTTTTAAAATTTTTTTTATGACTATGATTTAATTGAAAAATAAATATCACATCCACTATTAAAGATGTCCAGTTCTTCGTGATGACAGGGGATTTGTGAGGCTAAACTGTTGGATTGTTGAGGCTTCTTCAATTTTGTAATATAACTGGCTGTGTTTTTGGGGTCTTTCTTAAACCTAGCAGAAGGTTTCAATTTCCAAAGTATTCTAATTTTTCATATACAGGGTTTCTTATCTGGAAAAGAATCTAACCTCTCTTGATATTGTGTTTTTTTCTCATATTCCAAGCTATATTCACCTGTATAGCATTCTGCTTTTGAATATTAATCCAGCTTATAGCAGTTTACTATAATTTTGTTTCCCAGGGAACCAACTTCAAAGAATGGAAGCTGGCGGTGCATGAAATTGTTGAATTTACAAGAGCTGATACGGCCATCTTGAATGTTAGGCCTTTGCGTTACTGTGCCTTGTTTGATTCCTATCCAGCCTCCCGCCCATATATTGCCAGATTCCATGCTAATAGACTTTTAAAATTCCAAGATGCTGTGCTGACAAGCTATCACAAAAGTGAGGTAATTTATATTTTATATTTAGAATTTTTGATGCTTATCCTGGGAAGATAATAATAATTCTCTATATAATTGCTATCCGTAATATTTCATTCAGGTAAAATTTGCAGATATGACTTTAGACACTTTCAGAATGTTGCAATGTTTGGAATGGGAACCTAGTGGATCTTTCTATCAGAAGCATCCGGCTGAATCAAGAGAGAATGGTAATCTGTCTGACCATTCAGTTACTTCAGGACTGATAGACATCAATTTGATGGCAGATATTGTAGATCCAACTTTGCCATCAAATCCGAAAAAGGCTGTTCTATATCATCCATCTGCAACACAGTTGATATCTGTAAGTGGTGAAATCTTGATGCTATTGTTTGTTGTTTTATGTTATTTTTGCTGCTTTGGACCAGGTATCGGAGGAGAGTTCAATTGCAAATTACGTCATTGAAATAACTAATATATTTGCTTGCTGTTCATATGAATTTAATCTCATGTTCCCCTTGTTTCATGTATTTGCAGGTTATTGCTACAGTTTGTGAGGGACTTCCTCCTGATAGTGTTATGCTAATATACTTGTCAGCCCCAGGTTGCTTTTGGCTTGTACTTCAATTTAAACCAGGCTTGAGCGATGTTTGACATCTTATACAAATTAATATCTTGATGTATTCAGGGGACTCTGTTTCTAGTGGTACTTCACAAAGTAAAAGCTCGAATGTATCAAGCAACTGTTTCAGGTCCAATGCTCCATCCTCTAGTTATCATGGACAGACCAATTGTCTGTGTCAAAATCGAGACACTGTGAATGGGGACTCAAGTCATTATTTTGAGAACTATTTGTGGTTAGGAACAAGCAGATGTGGAGGTAGGAATCTATAACAGAGCCTGTATAACTTTCATACTGTGAAAATGTATTTTCCCATGGTATTCTGGCTTCTACTATTTTGTTTGTGCTTACAAAAAAACTTGTTCATTTCAGGTTCAAATTTTCTCTATCCTGGTGATATAATTCCATTTACCAGAAGACCCACTTTCATGATAATAGATAGTAATAACAGCCATGCATTCAAGGCAGGTTTGTCAGAACTTTGTGGGGTAACTTCTCCCTGTACTTTAGGCTCCAGGCATGATTGTACACTCGGATGGTAATAGAATTCTGTATGCTGCAAATAGATAAATAAATAAATTCTTATGCTCTGATTTTCATGCATAAGCATCTACTGTCACTCATTCTAGTTGAGGAATTCGCTTTCACTGTGTTGTTGTTACTAATGGTAGCTTAAGTTTTTGATAAAAGGTTTTCAGTTGGTCGTCAGTTGAATTCTTGCTGTCATGGCTTCTGCCACTGTTGCTTAATTATTAATTCTATATATTTTTATTGCTTCTCTGAGATGAACAATAAGAAGCTAAGCCTTACGTGAAACAAATTTGGATAAACAATTAGATTCTTTTTTCTTCATTTAATTCAATTGCTATCAACCTTTTTAATTTCAATATAAGAAATACAGATTGACTTGACTCAGTGAAAAAAATTATTCCAATTGAAAAAACTAGTGTTATTCTAAGCTTTATATGGTTTTGATTTTTCAAACTTATTTCCAACCACACATTTATTCATTAAAATAATCTTGCACATAACTTCATCTTTTCCTTTTCAACCACAGAATCTACCAGAAAATCACTTTTTTACTAAATAAATTCTCAAAAAATAAAAAACATACACCTTCTAAATCAGATTGTACTTTTGTGAAAAAGCACGATCTTCAAGTACATGAACATGAGATTAACTTTTTATCCTTTCCAGAGCACCAATGAACTGATTCCTTCTTATATGAGATGGATATGGCAACTATCTTGCCCGTCAGTGTCCAGAAATATACTTTCTCGATCCGAATACATCTCTTTGAGGTGGTCATATAAGATCATATTACCACTTTCTGTTTAATGTACCCTGTGAAGTGATGTATTCTTGCTCTGGACTAATGGGATTTTTCTGTAATTTGGTACATGCTTTGAATGTGTCCCTCTTATTATTTACTTTTAACGAGTGTTTGCCTGTTTGTTAATTAACATGTTTTTCAATCATCTGGTTTAATTTTGCGGGGACTGACATGGAACTGGAATTCTTTTGAGTATTAGTCCAAAGCGGGGAGAAACTTCTATAGCTCAGCTTCTGACAGGCTGACTGTTCTTCAGGTTCTACATGGAGCAGAAAGGGGTGAACCTGCTGGTTTATTTCTTTCCCCTCAAAGGCCATCATTCAAGGATCCAAGTGGCGCCGATGTGGCACAAAATGGAAGTCAGTTCACTTTATTCTTGACTGTTCCTTTGCAGGCTTTTTGCCAATTGGTTGGCTTCAACTTGTCCAATGATGACCTGGTGAGTGAACTGTGTGGTTAACTGAACTTTTCGAAAAGGAGTTTCAGTCTTGTCTTCTTTTTGATGTGTATTCTTTCAGGAGATGTACAATGATTTGGAGAATATTTTGATCTATACTGCCTTCTCTGAGTGGGAGAAAATCCTTTGTACTTCAACTGGCCTGGATCTGGTTTGGGCTCAACTTCTGTCTGATCCATTTTTGCGGCGGCTAATTCTTAGGTACTTCTGTCTCCACCTTCTTCATGCCCATCACTCGAGACAGATGGAGCAGATCAATAAACAAAAACTCACATTTCACTTGTCTGACATATCTTGTTGCATTTCTAGTTGTGAACAGTGATATGAAATTGCACTTGAACTGAAAATGGAAATGGACCCGCTATGTCTCAGCAAATAGTAATTAGAACTTTCACTATAGTGGCATGTATACAAGCTGCACAAGTTTTTAGTATAACATGAGCCATACCATTAGGACTTTAGTGTAGAGGAACATCAACGGAACTCCTTCAGATTTAAACTTGTATATTTGGATTCTATATCTATATATGTCCAGAGCTTGTTCTTTATATCTTTGCTATTTTTGGAAGGTGATCTTGTTATAGAATAGATTGTGTGATAGAAAAGTAGAGAGATTCTAGGAAAATGTGAGAAATAATTTTTTATGAAGAACGTGTGATTGGCGTTGAATTATTGAAGTTCAGGTGGTTTTTCTAATTTTTACAATTTTTGCAACTCTTGTATTCAAAATATTCATGCATATTTATTCAATTATTAATCCAATAATATTTTTACGTGTTTTAATGAAATCCTCCAGATTTATTTTCTGTCGAGCTGTTCTTGCTCTCTTTCGCTTTCGAGGAAAAAGTGATCACTATTTGCCTGTTTGCATACCCGAACTTCCTAGCAACGTGTCTCCAGAATCCAAAGCTGTACAGTGTTTTATAAGCCGACTTGCAGATCATCTTGAGCTTGCAGACTGTTTTAGTGTTGATGAATAGTAACAAAGGATCAGAAATTATGTATCTTATGGCCGAACGATAGGTGCTGAATGCTAGTGCATGGTGGTGATACTCATTGAAGTGGTAAAGACTCGCATTACATACCGACAACTTCAGTATGAACGGCAGGAGTTTGTGCTAACTGTTACTAGTTGAAAGTCTTTACAATAGATTCTTTCGAGATGGTTCATCTCGGATTGGTGGAAGTTCAGGGGCTTGACTCTGTCTCCTGTAAATCTTATGTATAAACTGAGCCTCTTTGTTAATGGTGTTTTCTATGCCTATTGCCTATTTACTCGTGGTGGAAGTTCAGTGTTCAAAAACCTCTTGGAGATCTTGTTACAAAACATTCTATTGCACATGGCCTGCATGGATGCATGCTGCATGAACTTGAAATACACGTAGTCTGCATCAATGCAAGTCACATAGAGAGAGAAGTTTTACTACAAAATCTCCAAAAGGTGTTTGAACGTTTTCAGGCAAACTAGTATACCTGGTGAATGTGGTTGTAATTGTTTAAAAAAGCTATGTATAATTTGTTTGTATCTTTTGTAAAACTGGATCTGGCAGCTTGTTTGATGGAAGTTAAGGTTACGTTCAATGTTCTAAAAAGTGTGTCTAGACATAAAGCGTGAATAAATTGTGTTGGTTTGTCAAAAAGTGTGAAAAAAGCATGTCAACTCAAAATGTTGACCAATTAAACAAGATAAAGTGTGATTAGCGGGTTTAAATGCGACGTCCTTTTTTTTTAAAAAAAAATATTTTAAAGTTATATACAAATGAAATGGAAGTTAAAATCATTTGGTAAGTGTATGTGTTTACAATTTACATGATTTTGCAGATTTGGTATATATATATATATATATGTATGTATATTACATAAGTCACTTACCTAATAGTTTTATATTGATTTCAAAAATAAGCAAAAAAAAGTAACGGTTTTTTATTTTAGTTGCCTCTGACTTTTTAAAACATTGATTATAATGCGTTTTATTTTAGTTGCCTCTGACTTTGTCCGGAGATTAATCATTCTTATTACTGCTCTCTTCTATGGTCAAAAAGTGCAAAACTTTTGGACTAGTTTTTTTTAAATTTATTGCCAAGGGTAAGAGATATTTCTCCTCCACTTCTAAAAGTACTAAATGGTTGTTGCCCCTTCATCAAGCCATGTTTTGGATTCTGAAGGTGTCTCTTTCTCTCACATTGTATTAAAACCCACATATAAAACCAGCATTGGTTTCATGTGGAAAAACTGGGTGGCTCTTGATCATCCTATCAGCCAGTCATCCTAGTGATTGTTCCTTCTCTTGAGTTCTTCCATTTCAACATCTTCCGCTATCTAAGGCTAGGCACATGATCTGGGAATCCGACAAACTCGACTCAACCAACCTGCCATGCGTCGGATCAGGTCGGGTTACTATTCATCTCGGGTTGGCAGCAGGTTTAGAGCTAGGGAACCCGACCGGGTCGAGCACCTAGAACTCGATCAACTTGCGGATCCCCGACCTGGAAACCTGAGTCAGGTTTGACCAGAGTCGGACTCTCTGGTTCAACCCGATTTGTTTGTTTGTTTTTCACCCTCAAAATGTGGTTGATGCTTGCTAAATTGCTAATTTAACATTCCCATTTTGACACTTTCAGTTTCACACGGGTCAAACTTCAAATGCAGCAAATTCTCACCCTTACCTCACGAACGGTAGAACTAGAGGTCCCAAATTAAATTCATCCACAACTCCGCGTCTTTAGCCATCGTCTCCGCTATGTCTGCTACCCCAATCTATCGCACAGCTACTCGCCTGGTCCTACAGTCCTACCATGCTTTTGCTGCTCGCCTCCGCCTACACTTGCCGGCTGCTTGGTCTGTTGTTGTCCCTATCACCTTGCTCTTGCCCCGCTGTTGCTGCCTGGTCTGCTGCCCCTGCTCCGCCTACTCCTCCGCCCCTACTATCGGCGGATTCTGCCTCTCATGTCGCCCTTAGGTGGTTGCATTTCTTTTGTTTTTCTTGATTTTTTAATGGATAATGATGGCACTTATACTGTTATACAAATATGTCTTAGAGGCTTGTGATGGACGATATCGTAAGCAATTGTAGAGGATTATCAGAGCAAATATTTATTAATGAGACCTGAAAGATCAAAGCTGGAAAGGGAAAAAAATTATTTTCCGAAATTCTGGGCCTAATGACAATTTAGGCCGTTACTGAGCTGGCCCAACCCAAGGACCCGACTCAATCAGAGTTGACTCGAGTTGAGTCGGGTTTCGGAACTAGTCGGATTGACTCGGTTTCAAAATCTTCAACCCGAGTCACTGTCGGGTAGGGTTCGAGTTGGGCCCAAACCAGACCCCATCCGTCCGACGCCCATGTCTACCTCTATCTACTTGCTACATGCCAATTTTATGGTTGGCATCCGCTGCAAGACTGTATACTAGTTTATTGATCGTAAGACGGATTTTCTCCTATTTAGGTCTAAAAGCACTAGATGGTTGTCTATATATTCTCATAGTCATTATTCCTTCTCGGAGTTCCTTCATTTCAACATCTTCCTCTATTCACTTGATGTATGCTAATGTTACGATTGACATCACCGCACCGTGGCTTTAAGATATTTTAGTTTATCATCGACCATTTTCTGTCTCATAGAACTCTGTCAATTTATCCAAAATATTAAAATATATCCTTATAATGATCTTGATCCTTTCCAATCTAAAAACCAATTTTTTTATGAAAATAGAGCAGGCTATATAAAAATAGAGCCAGATCCCATATATGGCAGCCAACTAAGAGAAATTGGTCCCATCATTTGCAGATCTCATTCTTACTTTCTTTAAATTTTGTGCCATTTCAGCAACAATAAATTCTCCCCAAACTTTGCAGGCCCAGCCCCTAAATTTTGATCCACTCCCCCATCTCCCATCCTCCAACCCCAATATTTGCTGAGTTTCCGACGAAACCACCACCCCACACCAAAAAAAAAAAAAAAGAGGGAAAGAAAAAGAATTGTGCTACTTGAACAAAACATTATACAAAAATTTAAACAAAACTGACACATAACATCATCCTATTTTTCAACACATCACATCACATTTTCATCAATGATTATCATATGGACCACATATTTATTTTATCACTCTATTTTTCTATTCATTTGTTCAAATAGAAATTTTCAAAGAAAAAGGGCCGCAGTTGATTTTTTGCAGAAGGAACAACGTGATTTTCCCACATTAACCCATGCGTACGCATAAAAATACCTTTGCACTTTTTTTTGTTTGTCTTAAAAACACCAGCCACATTGATAGACAATTACTAGACCCAATAGACAATTAGGTCAGACGTCAGGCCCATTAGGCCAATCAAGGGCAAAACAGTCAAAAGCCTTCCAAACAAGCTGGGTCAGTCCAAGAGGAAAAAAAATCAGCCACACTGATGAAGGCGGGTAACTGGGCAGAATCAATAAACTGGAAGTTATGAAAAACAGAAAAAAAGACGTTGAAGATCCAATCATCATATAATATAATAGATAATATAAGAGTTTCAATTAGATTTGGATTCTCGATTGCAATTTTTCCGCCCATAATTTTACTGACACCATTATGATGTTGCACATTTTTTCAAAATTGATTCCATAATTCCTCTCCTTCTAAAATCACAAAATTTTTTCTTCTTATAGTTTTCAAAATTTCCTTTTTTAACGTCCTTGATCTATGGAAACCAAACCCTGAAGATATCACTTTTCTATTATTATAATTTATATTATTATGTATTATTATTTAGCGTCGTAGATTGCATAGAAATCATAAAGCTGAATTAAATTTTTTAAAGATTGTGTATCCTGACACGATTGTTATAGGGCATGGAGCATTAAGTTTTAAGCATTGTTTTTTTACAGTTGTTCCAATTGGAAAAATTTTTTAAATTATTGATTACAAAAATTTTATGTTGCTACTTGACATGCATAAAACTCTAGATCTGTAAATAAGAAAAAATATTTGTCTGTTAAAGAAATTAAAACTCAGCTACTATTGATCTCCATGATCGGCTTTCTTAATGAAAGTCTTCTGAATATAGAAAAATTTGAAATTAGTGTAGTTTTGTCAATATATAAGTTTTGTCAACGCAAAGTTAACTCACTAATCTAGATAATATAAAAGGAAACTCCTATATTAAAACGAAATTAGAAAAAAGCTTTTGAAAAACTTAGAAGCCTCATTTTCGAGTTTTAAAATTTAAACTTTTCTTATTTAGATATTCACCACAAGTTTTTAATAATTTATATTAGTTTATTAGTTTTTATATTCCTCTTTTATTTTAGTTTGCTCATTTCTTTGCTTTTTTTAGCATTTATATATAATTATGAGTTTTTATAATTTTTTATTATTTGCTACGATGTCAATTTGACGGCGAGTAACTATTTAATTTCTTATAGATTAGTAAGTTTTAGAATTATTCTTCCTACTATTGAATTATTTGAAAATGAAGACATTATAAACTAATTATCTGATATTATCTTTATTTATTTATTATTTATCTTTGTTTGATTTTCAAATTTTCCTTACCAAAGTCCTTGATAATATGAAACCTAAAATTTATTTCAAAATAACTTAAGAACTTATTTCAAAACAACTTATATTATAAATGGAAACTTAATTCATAATAACTTATAGCAAATCAACTAATTTATTCTCTTTTTTTGTGCAATAAAAATCAATTTTTTGCATAACACCAATAGCTAAAAGACAAATAATATAATTCTGTCATAATAATATAGGGCTAAGTTTTATTTTTTTAACATTTATGATCTAACTTGAAAATCTTTGTAATTATTTTTTAATATTTGTTTCTATATCTTTTATGTTGCGACGATTAAGTTATAGAGGATGTAAAAAGTTTATTTTCTTAATATTTTTTTCTAAAGATGTGAAACCTTCAAAATATCGACTGAATTTGTTTTGTTATTTTATTTGATTGAATTATTATATTATGGTAATTCCTTTTTTTGTAATTTATTTACTGATTTTTTTATCTGAAATATTGTGAATTTATCTCCCGATGCAATGTATAGGTTGAATACTCATTTAAAGATGTTTTAATTTGACGAAGATAATAATGAATTTTAGAGAAAATTTTGTAAACAAAGAGACATGAAATCCACAAGAAGAAAAGAAGAAAAGGAACTGTACAAAAAAATTACTCCCTCATTATCTGATCTTATTTTCTTTTTAAGGATGTCCCACACATATAGTCTCCCTTTATTATATTTAAAGTCTAAGATCTCTTACATTTTTTTAAATATATCTCCATTTAATATCTTAATTATAACTATTAATTTTAAATTTTACTCATAAAAGGGCACATCAGGAGGGTAGTTTCTCATGACTATAAAAAATTTTATACATATATATAAATACCTGATATATATTATTTGACTGTTAACTAATAATATGAAATAAGTTAGATAGTTTAAAAATGAAATATAGTAAAGTATTAATTGAATATATTATAGGAATATAGTATTAATAAAACATTAGTTTAAAGAGTCAAATACTAAAACAAAACTGTATATTTATTATTTTTGTTACGCAAACACGTCTTTGTCTAATATTTATAGGGTGAGTCAAGATAGGTTGGGTCATAGGGTGGGGTGGGATGCCACCATAACCTATGAAATGACTCATGATTTTTTTCCGTATTTCAATTAATGTTATGTGCAACAGATTATTAATTGATGAACGTAGAATAAAACAAAATCTTTATTTATAATTTTAAAGTTTCCAATATTAATTAATATAATAAATGATTCTATAAAAAATCATTTAAAAAAATAGTATAACAAAAAATAAAAATAAATTGTCACAAATTTATAAGTCGATCGGTCAAATTGTCATATCTAATAATTTCTACACATTTTTAGAATTAAATTTATTAAAAATAAAAAAATACTTAGTGAGTTACTTGTCTATGAGGAGAGTTTAACCTGACCCGCACCCGCTCTAGACCCATTACGGGGCAGGCAATGTCCCATATCTGTTATTTTACTCCGATTAGGTGTGGTAGGTCTATCCTATTAGGAGCGTGTCTCCACAAATTTTTAAGTCAATGTGTGTCAAATTGTCATATCTACTTAATTGACTATTAATTATTACAACTTTACACATATTAGACGTGTGAACTTACACGACGTGTTTAGAGGATACTAAAATTACAAATTCAGATATTTTACTATAAATATCCTATGGTGAATTGCAATTCTTATATTAATTCGTAATTTTATACAATATAATTTGTAACTTTATACAATGTAATTAATATATTGTATTTTATTTATAATATGATGTCTAAATTACATGTCAATTTTAATATAAATATACATTATATCTCTAACCGTGTAACACACAGGTGAAAAAAATCTAATAAAAAGTAAAATGCAGGTAAGGAGAAGCATTTTTGGAAGAAAAAAAAATTACATTCAATTTTGCTTTTCCTCTATTATCATTGTCTGTTGTAAAAAACAAGAACACTCTAAAGAAAGAAGAGATATCTTCCTTTTGTTTACATAAAAAACAAGATTTGCAGCGGCTGGGGGACTTGGCCCTTTTCCGGGGACTTTGGCGGGCTTGGACAGAGGATGTGGTTGGGCTCGGCTCTCGATCGACTAGAAATTTGCAGTGGCCGAAATCTTCTTCTGATTCTGGGGGTGAGGCGTCGCTGCCGACAGATGTTCACCGGCGCCACTGCCGTCCGGTCTGCATTTTGGAGAGGGGGCTGGGATCAACAGGAGAGAGGTTGGGGCACGTGGAGGGGGTTGCCGAAATTCAGGAGAGGGGGTGGTGGGTTTAGTTGCAGACTTGCTCTGCGATTTGCGGGGTTTTGGGAGCGGGGATGGGTTCTGGGGGAAGGAATGCGGAGTTGTCAATCTGGCCCCTTTTTTTGCCTACAAGGCCGCAAATGCGAGATAAGGCTCCAAAATTGGAGCTTATCTATTTTCATAAAAAAATTTATCTTAAAAAATTGAAGCATACATTGTTTGGTAAGGATTTTAAGAATAGGAGGGTTTTTAAATAAATTTAAAATTTAAATTTTATAAAGGTGTCGAGATTTGATTATGTAATATAAAAGTAATGATTAAAATGAGGTAAAAATTTAATTCAAATCAAATATGTGGTATTGTCATATATTTAAAAATTAAAATTTAAATTAGTTGATGAGATGTTTTTAAATTGTAGCCAAACATTGAGTTATATTCATTACAGAGGCGGCATGTTACGTTAGTCAAATCCTTCTCTCCCAACGTTGTTTCCTCCCCTCACACCAAGTCCCCCATTATCCCCGGCAGTCGGTGTCATGTGAGGCGTTCCATGTCATCCTACGAGGCGGCGTCCGAACTGGAATCCTTCAATTTATTCAACGGTGAATCGGTAGAATCTTCCGGGATTTGTGCATCTTCTTGTTGGGTTTGTTCTTCCTTCATCTTCTTTCGAATTTAACTTCACATATGGGTGGCCATTGTTGAAATTTCGTGAAGCTGGCGGCTGCAAAAACAATGGAGGCAGCTGTTGAGTTATTTTGTGAAGATGTTGGCTGCAAAACAAAATTCTGGAAATTGATGGAATTGGTTTCTGTGATGGCAGATAATAAAGAAATTGTGGGATGATCGGAGATCCAAAGACAGTAGCCGGTGGAGGAACCAATTGTCAAAGTTGTGTCAATAGCGGGTCGGCGCTGGGTTTTTGAAGGTTGACTGACAGGGAAGAATGAAGATGAGCCGCTACAATAGCCACTGTACCAAACCCGCTGTACGTGTAGCATGTCTCCGGGGAACGATTACTCTTAGGAGAAAGGGAACAAGGGAGATTCTGTATTGGCCACCATTCCGTACCAATTCTGTTGTAGTAATATATTACGACGAAATTTATCTTCTTTTGTTTCATCACCAAACTTGGTAGATAGATATCGGAATTATGATTATTTTCACTGTTCTTAAGATTCCTTCCTACACCAACATTCTTTCTCCATGGAATTTGTTTTTCATTTTTCTTACTTTATTGCAATCTTCCTTATGCACGGGGACGGTCTGGAAAGATCTGTCTTCAATTTTGGTTTTGGTTTGTTTATGGTAACATCCTTGCCTTCACCCTGAAGTGTTATCGGTAAAATAAGCATGACCGAAGTTATCAAAAATGCTCTTTGCTATGATCTTCTTCCATATTTGTGAGTACATCATAACAATTGCCATTCACGGTAAAAACCATTTAATTCTCACCCCTTTAATAAGGACTCAATGTCTCCTGGCAGTAACTTTTTTGTTAATAGAGTACATTGTTGAAGTATATATTTCTGTTTGTGTTTGAAGGAACACTAGTGGATAAACAATATGGTTTGGCTATTGTTCCTGCTGCTAGGATCTTCAATCATTGCATGAAAAATATATGATGAGGAGCATCATAAATTGGTCACTCATGGAGTCTATTGATGAATGTGGCATTCAAGTTATTTTGGCCTCTTCATCTGTTCCGTTGGAAGTAATACTTTGTAATCTTTTATCTACAATTACATCTGCACTGGTTTTGTATTTCTTTGGATGACAGATTCCATACCAGCATTTCTTGAAGCAGTTCTTTGGTTCAGAATGCATGATATGCAGCGAACTCCTGGGCTACCTTTTTTTATATATCCATGTCATGTTTGTATCTTGTAAGTATTTTTATCTCTTACTGAGAACACAACTTTGGTTATGGATGTTATTCTTTACTTAACCAAAGGTTGCTCATTAGGTGTTTTATGCTATTGCCTATTGATAGCAGTTCTACGAACAGTTCTTTTGAATGTCCCATATTCTGTAGAATTCTATCCAAATCGATAGATTCATAATAATTCATAAATCTTAAAAACTTCACTAAGATTTGAACAGGGGAACACTTAGAATTATATGCATTTTTAAAATATATTAAAACCAGATTGGCAAAATTCCTTTATAATTTGTATGATTACAGGGATATATAGGTATTTCATTACTGAAAAGAAACAGAGTTAGCTTTACCCTGTCTCGGTTTTGAGCTGGCATGGCCTGCTCTAACTTCTCTAAATCTGTCTTAAGTAAAATTTTCAAGTCACTGTGTTACTTGCACAGGAAAAGAATATTCTAACAGAAAATCTCTGATAAAAAAATAGTGTTTATTGTTACTAAATAAAAGCTGCAATAAGAAATGAGTTGCCAGTTCACTTGTTAGATACTGAGTTTACAGCTTGCCTCCACAATTTTGGTAATACATTATCGAAGAGACCTGCCTAATATTGGTTTAGCTATGTCAATTTATGTCCTCGTTCGTGTTGCTTCTTTCAGATTCTTCCACCCTTGGTACAGTAGCAATTTGTGGAGTTCGTGATTCATAAAGAACTTAATTCCCTAGGAGTAGGACTCATATTTTAACAACCAATACGAATTTCTCTAATTTCAGGTTTTTGCTTGAAATGGAAGGGATGCAGAATACATCTGAAAACAGGTGTGTAACCCAATCGGTCTACCTTATTGTGAGTTCTTGCTGCATGTTATAGTCTTCAGATATTGGGAAGGGTAATTTGTGAACACGTCTTAAAATTTTAATGTCTTAGTATATATTATCGAAGCCTAATGTAAGAAAAAGCAAGGAGATAGCAAATTACATTTGGTTGTATGGAGATTGGTAATGCAGTATTGTGATTTCATGAAAAGTAATATCCATCCAAATGTTAAAAGAGCCACCTAGAGACTGTTTATGAGATCGTTGATAATCTAGAGGATATTTGAGTCTCTGTTCTGCATTTTGACTTCGAATTAAGGATAACTTAGACCTATTTGCTCTTGCTAAGTTTTGCTAAAAGCTAGTCAACAAGTCAAACTTTATTTCCAACCACATATTTTCTATATTTAAAAAAAAAATAATAATAATCACATTTTCCATTATCTTCCCTTGCTTCTCCATTACACATTCTCCTAAAACTTCACTTTTGAAAAAAGTTACACCACATATGTGCTAATGGAAGCATCATAATGCAGAAAGTTTTTGTTCCTCCTAGAAATAGAAAGGGTGTCTGATCATTATAATTTGGGCAAATTATATTGAATAATGAGTGTAGAAATTTCACGGCTTTCATGGAATATGTAGATGGGACTAAGAGCTTGTTTGATCCTATTTCTTTGGGGAATTTATAATGAGGAGAGAGGTAGAATGTGTATTGAAAATGAAAAAATGTGTGAAATATGTGGTTGTAATTGAATAGATGTCAAATCAAATGTCAAATCAGTGGTAGGTAAATTTATAAATTGAGAGAATAAAAGGGATCAAACAAGCTCTAAATAGAAGAAATTATAGTTTTGAGAAATTATAATAAGAATCGAACACTGCCTGAATGCGTAAGCTTGAATGGAAACTAAGGAGGGTGTGATATACTGAATGCGATGTTCATGACAGGAAACTTTGATAGCATGAGCATCTTGTGAGGATTTTGGCATGAGGAAATAGGTGCAAATAGCTTCTTTATTCACATAAGAATTTTTTATATTTTGACATGGTGATTTACCCAATACCTGAAATATTGCACTCTTGTTTCCTCTTTTCTCATTCTTGTATGTTCAAACCTCCCCTTTATTAAAAAAAAAAATTTGTTCTTCATTTCTTCATCTTTCCCATTCTTCATTATTCTTTTCTTCTATTCTCCATTCTTCATCATTCATTACTTGCTCTTTTCCATTCTTCCATTTGATTGTTCAAAATGACCAGTTTGTTGATCATTTTTGAAAAATCTGGGCTGTTTTTGGTCTTTTTGAAAAAATTGGCATCATTTGAGATTTCTTTGAAATATGTTGAGGTCATGGAACAAACTTGATCGTTTCTAAATGACCCCAGCTCATGTGAGTAGAAGTGACCTAGGTGTTGTAAAATGTCTTCAACGATTTTCATTTTAGATGGGAATCTGAATTTGAATGTTAGTCTAAAATTTGAACCTAAATAGGTTGGGACAAAAAAGAATGTGAGAAGTCTCAATAATAAAAGCACGAGGAAAATAAGTAAAAATGGAACAAAGTTTTTACCTTTTAAAGTCAAAATATCTGACTTGGACACCAAATATGATAACCACTTATTTCTATTAAGGTTCGGGTTTGATTGACTGCTTCATATTGTTACATTCTCTATCTCTTTGAATGGAATTGAAAAACTTAGGGTTTCTCTCAAGTTTCCCGAATTTTCCTTAACTCCCAATTTCTTGCAGGATTTCTTCTTATGTTCATTCCTATCACCTCATTGCACGATCGCACTCACACTTAGATGTTTGTATCTGTTCATGTTGGAATTTTATTTGCCTACATTGCAAGAAAGACATGTACATTGATAAGGAAGTGTGTTATTTTATACTTCTGATTCAATTTGTCAAGTATCTTGAAACCAAGATGTGATAGCTTCAATCCCATATTGCTCGGGCAGAGAAATGAACACCTCTTTATAAGTAGTTGAGAGACCCCAACTGGCATTAGGCCGGTGTAAACCTAAGAGAAAAACTGTATGAGCGAGCTCAAAGTGGACAATATTATGTTAAAGTGAATTGGGTCGTTACCAATGGTATCACAGTAGAGGCCAATGGGAAGTGTAGCCGATGAGGATGTTGGGCCCTTTAGGAGGTGAGATTGTGATAACCTCAATTGCACATCGCTTGGGTAGAAAAAAATAAATAAATAAATAAAAAATAATAAAAACCTCTTTACAAGTTAGAGACCCATCAAACTGGAATAATGCATTTTGGATTGTAAACCCAAAGGCAAAACGGTGTAGGCCAGGTCTAAAGCGGACAATATCATGACAAAGTGGATTGGGTCATTACACAAGAGCTCGGGCAGCTAAATGATCGTCATAACTCAAAATTTAGTGGAAGTTGTTAATTAATTTCCATTAAGAAAATAGAGTATTAATAAATGCATCTCCGTTGTTTTGTCACCTATACCAAATAAGACGTTACAATTTTTCACCCAATTTATGCTTCTTTATACAAAACCTAGAGCACCCCAACTGGCGAGTGCTTCTTTCTCACTTTTTCTCTCTAACTCCTCAGGTAATTTGGGAAAATTAGGGCTTCAAGCATTTGATAGAAAAGGATCCGAGAGTGTGCACTGGTATCTCCTTTCTTTGTTTTTTCCTCTCCATTTATGCTTGTAATAATTGATGGATGCAATTGTAGATCTACAAGATCCTGACTGACTCGAATGGTACAGTGTTGTGCATAAACTCCTCTCTTTGATTTTCTTCTAAATTAATTCTGAAACAAATTTGTAAAAACTTGTATGTAGACTAGCTTGGAATTTAATTTTAGAAGAACACTGGGGGAGAAAAAGAAGCAGGGCAAGTAGCAGGGAATTTTTTCACCCCGTCTGCCCTCCCTGCTTCAAGTGGAGTGCAGGGTAGGGATGGGGTACGAAAGCCCCGTGGGGTACGGGGAGCCCACCCCACCCGTTGCCATCCCTTGGGCACACTGAGACACTAATTTCTACTTTTAATTCTGGTTTTTAGCTAACGCCACTTCCAACTCCTATATATAGAGCGTTTCTTACTTTATCACCGACCATAGGGAAATTTCCACTTTTGTTGATAAAAAAGCACAACATACGTCAGAATGTGTGTCACTACATTTGTGCCTCACACAAATACTCCCTTTCCGAAATCTCTCCATTAATTTTATTAATTTCATCCTATCAATCACCTAACATGCTTCTACTGTTATGTCCAAAAGGATTTTGGATTGATGCTTGTTGAAATTATTCCCGTTTACTTTTTCACTTTTATTTTCACAATAATAATTCCTAGTCAATATGATTGATTCGTGAAGGTTTATGATATTCATTAATAGTATGCTTGAATTGTGTATGTTCATCTATACATGAATTTTCCAAGTTAAATTAAAATGGAAATAAATTTATCAGTTACTAGATCTGGAACACAAATTGGGTGACATATAAAATATTTCATAAAGATTGAACCTTGTTATTTCTCACTAAATGTGGGTGCTTATTAGTTAACTGCCGAGGAGTATGAACGAACGATTAATCCTGCTTGTAATGTTTGTAACTTTCTCAATTGATTAGTTGCATAATAGATAACACATATTCAAGTCATCTATTTGTACATTAATCCAACTAGACTTTAATGCATTTGGTCTCCAAATATAGACGATGCATTCGAGTATTAGCTCTCGAGTATTAGGAAGCAAATAAACTGAAAATAGTAGTGAATAGGAACTTATTTTCTATGTTTCGGTAGCTTTTCAAAGATAGCTGAAAGCTACAAATGAAAAGGTGTGCCTGTTTATTTCATCATAATGCTTATTATAGCCTTGTTGACGAGTATTAATACCACTCTGTTTTTGGGCTGGTGTTGTTAGATTCATGCTTCTTAATGTTAACCTTTCCATCGAACTTAATTTCTTTTGATTCTCTTCTTTATCTTGCAATGAAATTCTTTTTAAATTACTCAATATTACCCATGCAGGCTTCATATAGTTCCAGCTTGCCAGCGCAAACTTTCTTATCAAATTACGTTAGTTGCACTTTTACTGTATTTTTCTCATTAGGCGTTCGTTTCTAAGTGTCTTCTTTTTTAACCTGGCTGTGTAAAAAAAAAAAAAAAAAATTGAATAAATAAATACAAGCTTTATAAAGTATTGCGTGATTATTTATTTATTATTTTTCGTGTTGGTAGATCAGGCATCACTCAGTGACTGTAGCATTTGACTTGACATTAGGAGCATCTTGACTTGATATTAGGATTAGCGACTTATTACTGAATCTCGTAACCAAAAATAGTTCCCAACAACTTCTAATTCCATTTTCTAGAAGAAAAGGTGTGCAAAATATTCCCGTGGAATTATTATTTAGGAAAGAAAATGCATGATGCTTTTGCAAATTAGTTGTCAAGAAGTGACCTTAAGACAACAGGTCAGCAGCCGCATGATGAGTGTTAAAGGAGATAGGGGGAACATTTATTTTTTGTGGTATCATGACAAAGTATATAACAGCTAGTTCGAAATCAACCTTTCATCGGCTGGCTTTTTTGGTTGCTTGAGTATAAGAGAAATCCTTAATTTACTAAAACTTATTGATCTATCCCTTGTTACGACCTAATCCTGTATTCTCTTGGGGTCTTTTTGGCCATGCTTAAAATGGCTTTTTTTAGAAAGTAGATAAAACAGTTTGTGGTGCAAATGTTGCTCTGTTTTTTTGGAAATGTGCAACTCTGATTCAATTTGATAAGTAGAGTTAAACAAAGTAAAACTTCAGACTTAGTTATGTGGCAGCCATTTGTCTATGGAACAGGTAATAAAAATTGAAGAAATATGATGATTCTTATTCTTCCCTAGAACTAGAGTAAAGGTAGCAACATGAACAACTATATGCCGTAGGTGTCTGGTAACGTTCTCATGCTTACATGTGTAAACAATCTTGTGTTTTTCAATTTAGGCACTTATGACTATATGTAGTTTGCCTTACAGTTTATAAATTATAATCCCACGGTTGGTTTCACTGCGAGGAAGTGGTATACTAGTTTTTGAGAGAGTTCAGCTTAATAAGTGAGTTTCCCGTAATATACTTTTTTCTTCAAGTCGTGTTCTCTAGATCTTATTTTTTCCACTACGAAATTTATCAACAAATCAAACTCAAAGCAACCACACATTCTCTATAAACAATAGTTTTTCACATTTCACTATAACATCTGTTCAATTATTCACCACACATTTCAAACAATAATCTCCCTCCAACGAACCCATAGACTGTAGATTAATAGCTACAGAGAACGAACCCATAGACTGTAGATTAATTTAATCAATAGACAGATCATTTCCAGTTTCCTGAATATATGTATGTCTTGATTTGGGTTCAGTTCATTATATTTTATGTCTTGATTTGGGTTCAGTTCATTATATTTTTATGATTTTATTTTGTTTTTATTCATATTTTTTTTGACATGTCTATTGTTGTATCCTCTCATGTATGGACATTAATTGTTCGAGTTCATGGTCTTCTCTTTATCCCCATCTTCTTTCCTTTTTTGTGTTATTTTGGTTCCAGGAATCTGTAGGATTTGGGTTTTTATGCTGTTAATTAGTTTAATAGGTTTCATCTGGTCACTTTCCTATGCGTGTATCTTTTTACCAGTTTTATGGTTTTTAGCTTCCATGTGTACTTCAGTTATCTTGGAAAAAGAAACAGTTTTTTTCTTTTTTTGGGGCTGGGGGTGGGGGGGTGTTCATTGCTGTGTTTGAGTCGAACTTACTTCTTGGAAATTTTAGTACTTTGTGCATTGTCTTTGTGACATCTAACCTAATTCACGGATTATGTTTTGCCATGTAATTGTAGGGTTCCTTTATGCTAGTTTATGGCAGAGATTTTCTTATTGTAATTGCGGGTAGATGACCTGTACTAAGCAAACCGCTCAGTAGATGCAGGGTTCCTTTTATGAAATATGACATAGATTTTCTTGTCGTAGTAGTGGGTAGATGGCTCGTACTAAGCAAACTGCTCCGAAGTCTGCCAGAGGAAAGGCCCCCAGGAAGCATCTTGCAACTGAGGTTAATATCTGCATTGCTTGCTTTCTTATTAGTATTTACCCATGTGCATTGACCTTGTGCTTCTAAGCTATTGCTGTTATGCTGTAATGATCTTGTTCAATTTCTCGATATAGGCTGCCCGTAAGTCTGCCCCGACCATGGTTGCAGTGGAGCCTCGTCGGTACCACCTCAGTTCTGATGCCCTTCAGTAAGTATTCCCTTATTTAAGTGGCTTGTTGGGCAATGTTAGGCCTCTGTTCATGTTCTGGTGGTTGTGCTCATATTAAATGTTATCATGCAGTGAAATTTGCAATTATCAGAGGAGTAATAATAAGTTGGTGATAAGTAAGCTGCCTTTCTTGAGGCTGGTTCAAGATATAACCCAGAAGTACAATGTATGTTGATTGTGGAAAACTTTCTTCCTTTTTTGCTTATATTTTTTTTTATTTTCATTAGTAAATCTTCAATTATTTTTAATGGCATTTTTGCTTGATGGCTTGTCTTGTCTTGTGGTTGCAGAGGGACTTGCATATCCAGAACCGTGTGCTCTTCCGATCTTCAGGAGGCTGCGGAGAACTACCTTATTGGTCTTTTTGAGGAAGCTAACATGTGTGCTGTGCATGCCAAGCGGGTCACAATAATGCCGAAAGACATTCAGTTGGCTCGTAGGATTAGGGGCGAGCAGCCTTAGATTTCTTTATAGTTTTTTACTTTATAATGGGACATGAAGCCCACTTGGAACATTGTTGACTTGAAAATTAGCTATTCACTATGTTCAGAGTAAAAAACGATAATCCTTAACAGTTACTGGTTCAACTTTCTTCCCTAAGTTAATTTTCTCCTGTTGCTCTTTGTCAACTGCCTGTGTTGGTATTTCTGCTGTTGAAGATGTCTATGGGAGCTGTTAATTTGTGCTGAAATCAGTGTGTGAATTTGCTTGTGAGTCGTTTTCTCACCTTAAATAATGCTTTGATTATTCGTCAAAAAAAATAATGCTTTGATTAAGTCTACTTTTGCTACATTATTAATAGAAGCATGTCAATGGTAAACAATTTGGTAGATGAGATTTGCCTTTCAGTGACAATATATATCAGACGTGTGCTCTTCCGATCTCCACAAGAGGTTTGCTCCAATAATTTCTAATGGCTGCTAATCAGTTTGCAGAATCCTCCATCAGTTCCTCTTCAGTTAACCATAACGCGATCGACGCTAGAAATGAGATTTTCTCCAATATAAAGAATTTCTGATGGCTAAGATCGGAAGAGCAACGTCGTGTATTATATCACATCATCATTTAGTGTCGTCATGAAACCTGAATCCTACTTGTTAGATTACACATAAAATAGATATTTTATTTAATTTGATTTTCCTTTTTTGGATGATATAAGTTATTAATTTACTAATCACATCACTTTCCCAGTCATTTTCTCCCACTCTCTCCTTTGACTTTGAGCCGTTGTGGCAGATCGCCTAAGAAATACCCGCCAAATTTGGACTTCGTCAGAAAACCAGAACCCTTCAACAAGAACCCACAAATACTTCCAGAAATCTTGAGTGATTTTGGTGTTTATTGTTTAGTTATTCCTTCTTGACTTTCCCAAAGATAGTATACTAATAGCCGAGGAATCAGCACGGGAATACATAATTCCAACATGTTACGCTCCAAACAAAGGTAATAAAGGCAGAATTTCTTGTAATTTTTCTTGTATCCTATTTTTCTCTATATTTATTTTGGACCATCAATATTTTCATGGTATTTACTAGGCTGTTGCAGAGATTTTATCGGACTCTGTTTGTTTTGCTACATGGTTATTTTTCCCCCTGATAGGCAGTTACCTTCCATGCAAATTTTTTTTTTTTTTTTTGGTTTTTTGAATATTTCTAATGTGATCTTCATAAATTATTATAATTATCTTGAATTTTGCTTTCAATTTCTGGTGCTTTAATGGCGTCTGTAGATCCGGGTCGATTGATTTTGGGCAGAAGAACCATTATTCATCCATCATTTCTAGAACCCTTTCTGCGTCAAAGCTTTGTAGAGGGAATGATGCCATAGAAGCTCATATTGATTCAAACGCCCCTTCATCTGTTAAGAAATTCCACAAGTATTCAAATTTATCCAAGGTACAGAAGCATTTTTTTTTTAATGATATATTATGGTGTTTTTTTTTTTTCTGTTTCATCCAGTTTCTATTCAAGACTAAAGATGGGATCTGTTGGATTTTCATTTGAATGTAGAACAGGAGCGATAAAGTTGTGAAAATGCAACAGAATAAGCAGCAACAGCAGCAGCTCGAGGCAGAGCTGCAGAGGATTAGGGAAAAATTGAGCGTGGTCGAGATAGAAAGAGATCAGGCCCTGAATGAACTTAAAAGGGTGGAAAGAGATCAAGCTGAAGAACTTAGAAGGGTGAGTGCTGGGGTAAGTGAAAGAGCCTTCCCTGAAAAGGCTAGGGGACTTATGATGGAACTTGAGAGTTTGAAGGAATTGCTATCTAATTTACAACAAGAAGTAAAGGTTAAAGATAGCAAAATTCAGTTTTTAGAATCAAAACTTGAAAAGGGAAAACTTTATGAACTTGAGATGGCAGAGGGAGACGCATCTTTAGATATGTCGAACGAGAAAGAGTCAGAAGGACAGATGACAGGTTTGTTGTCTGAAATTGAGGAAAGAATTCAGTGTAAAGAGCTTGAGGAGACTAAATTTGAACTAGTAGAATCCAAGCGTGAAATCACCTGTCTTCGCAAGAAAATTGAATTATTGGAAAACTTAGCCAAGCAAAACTTTAATGTTAGTACCAATAGATATAATGGTGATTCCAGTGAAGAAGAAGCTAAAGCTGAGGTGGAATTACTCAAGAATGAATTAAAATTGACCATTGAGGCTGAAGAAAAGAATGCAAAGGCCATGGAAGATTTAGCATTGGCACTGAAAGAAGTCGCCACAGAAGCCAATCTAACAAAAGAGAAACTGAATAATTCACAAATGGAACTTGTGCAAGTAAAAGGTGAATCAGAAGGATTGAAAGCAACGGTGCGGAGCAACGAGGAAAAGTATCAAGTGCTGTTGGAAGAAGCTAAACAAGAAGCAGAACTATGTAGAAATACTGCAGATAGACTGAAACTAGAAGCTGAAGAATCGCTTCTCGCTTGGAATGGGAAAGAAATGGGAGATGTTAGTTGTATTAAAAGAGCTGAAGAGGAAAAGGCTATTCTGCAACATGAATGCAGTAAACTCAGGGAGTCCCTCAAGACGGCCGAGCATACAAGTAGGGTAGGAAGGGAAGAAACGTTCAAATTGAGGGACATTCTTAAGCAGGCTATTAGTGAAGCTAATGCTGCAAAAGCAGCTGCTAGATCTCCACCGAAGAAAATTCCCAACTCAAGGATTGCCTTGAAGAGAAAGACGAGGCCTTGCTATTTCTTACTCGAGAGAATGAACGCCTTAGAATTAACGAGGCTGCAGCTCACGAGAATATGAAGGAGTATAAGAAGTTGCTTGCCACAGCATCTACAGAATTGAAGATTGAGGACAAGGAGCACTATATAATGCTGAAGCCACCCAATTCAATGGACCGTGAACACGAGGATGAGAATACGAATAGAACTTTCACCTTTAATCTAGAAGATCTGAAGTTTATGGATGAAGTTGAAGATGCATATGATAAAAATGTAGAGGATGATCCTGAGAAGGCAGAGGCCCTAAAAGGCTCAATATTTGATTCTAATGCATTAACACCTAAGGCAGAGCCACATACACCACAGTCAGTTTCCTCCCATCGGAGGGTACATTCTTCTCCATTCACGGATGATCCGGCAGCATCAAATTCAGAAGATCCTGATCATTCGGACAATGCCACCCAGGCTGACCAAGATAGTGAGAGAAATTCCCACAGAAGAAGGAGAACGATGTTTCGCCGGGTTGGAGATCTCCTAATGATCAGAAGAAGTTTCCACAAAAAAGAAGCATCCACTGATAATAATCACAAAAAGGAAGCGTCTGCTGATAATAACAAAAAGGAAGCCTCTGCTGATAATCAGAAAAAGGAAACCTCCGCTGATCATCAGAAAAAGGAAGCCTCCGCTGACAATCAGAAAAAGGAAGCCTCAGCTGATCATCAGAAAAAGGAAGCCTCAGCTGATCATCAGAAAAAGGAAGCCTTTGCTGATCATCAGAAAAAGGAAGTTTCGGCTGATCATCACAAAAAGGAACCATCTGCAAATCATCAAAAGAAGGAACAACAATCCACTGAGCATCACAAAACAGAAGCATCGGCTGGGCATAAAAAGGAGGAACCATCTGCTGATAATCACAAAAAGGAACCATCCCCTGAGAGTCACACAAAGGAACAGCCCAAGGAGTCTCAGACAAAGGAACCAAACACTGAACAGGACCTTGTTATATAGCTGTGACTGGAAATGGTAAAATAATTTTGGCAGTATTGATGTTTGTATGAGTACAATGAAATTGTGTTATACATATCAAGTAATCGTAGAATCAGAGGTACACTTCAGTTTTTTCTTTGTACCCCGTCATTTCTAAGGTCTTGAATCATATATTAACTTTTACTTTGATTTAACTTCTTTTCAAACAATGTATTATTCATAGTCAGATGTTTTCCTTAAGTTTTCGTGGAAATGCTTTCTCTCTCCCTGTTATTCGTGCAGTCCTTCTCAAAGTGTATGTATCAGAAATACTCCAAGCTCACAGGTAGATTCATCAATTTGACTCTATGTCAAATATCCGGTTCCATTTTTTCTGCTGTAACTTAGCAAATTTTACAGATAACTAGTACGAATATCTTCACTTCTCAAGTTGGTAGTTTCTTGAACTATTTAGTGAGCCTCATTCATTTTCTGTTGTCAGATGAACTGAAAGTTGTTACTCTGGCAACCTGGTTGGACATTGAAATAGATCTTTATGGGTCACAGGCACAAAATTTGGTTGCTATCTTCTGGAGAAACTGGATAATTCGAGGTATTCATGTGGTAGTTTAGCTACTGTAAGATAGTGTCTATCGGTAATTTGCTTTCAATTATCCGATCTTTGTTTGTGAATAATGACTTGCTAACTAATAACTATTGTTGTCCCTGTAAGCTACTTTCCACTTGAAGAACTTCTGATTCATTAATAACAGATCCTCCTGATAGCAGCTAATCCCTTCCATTTCTCTCTGTTTGTACAAGGTCTGCTGCTGTTGTCTTGCATTAGCTGTAGAAACAGTCGTCCTCTCAATTGTGAGATCTCTGTTGAGTATCAAGTCATTATTGCTAGAAGGGTAGTCTTGTTATTTTGCTAGTCCAGTTAGGGTAGCTTAGTCTTTTCCTTTTCTTATTTTGTACCATATGTTCCCTTGTTTCACTTGAAACCTTAATTCAATTTGCTTTCTTTGTTTCTCTTTCCGTATGATTTAATTCACTTGCATGAGAACTTTAATGCATGAATGCATCCAATATTAGTCAATTGCAGAATGACTACATGAAGTAATAACAAGTGTCATGTTACTAGCATTCTGTTTTCTCACAATGTAATCCGACCGTTACATTGTGGTAGAAAATTGGCCTCGGAATGCATTAGGAAAATTAGCCATGGAAGGAACGGACAAACATGAACTCTTTTGTGTGAATAGGGGAAAAACTACCATTATAAATTGTTCGCCCTTCATTTATGTATATACATGCAAATTCATCAAGTTTGCTCTAGCAAGTCGCAACTACATAGAAAAGGTTGGATTTCATTTTCATTTTCATGAAATAAAAGGATAATAGTTTGGAGAGGAAGTTTCAAATGCACGGTTGGGGGAGGATTTTGGAAAACCTTGCACAATATTTGGTACAATGCTTGTGCAATTTGGGCATTGCCCCAGATATGTTGCATGGTTAAAAGATTTTCTATTTCGGAGCACTAAATGACTCAACCCCGATAGTTTTTCTCCTAAAGATCACATTTGTTATCGAACACAAAATTTACAACTTCAAAATCAACTAATCATGACATGAAAAATGAAAATGAAAGGTTCGAAGTAGATATGTACGTATTAAGAAAACATTATTTACAACTTCTAGTCGACTGCAATCTGATTACAAGGTTAAGACCTCCAGAAAAAATAAGATCAAAATGCACGTTCCTACAGTTGCAATGTCTTGTGTATTGGGGTTGAAATTGTTCTTTTGGACTTCACCACCAAAGTTCATTTTTCGAACCATCCTGCCGCCAGGTGGTTCCACACTTAATAACCGCAGTGGCTAGTGCCTGGGGGTGGGGGAAGAAAAAGAAGGAACAACTTCAGTAATATTAAATTGGGTAATTAGTGAAGTTGTTAGTTAACATTCAAAAAATTACCTACGTGGATGGTGTTAACAAAGTTGTCAAAAAAATTCTTTTTGATTGGTTGTTAAATTTATTATTAACTTTAACAACAATTTTAATAACTTTGCTAGAACATTTTTCAAAAATTCATTTTTATTTATTTAATAAAATTTGACTAATAACTTTTGAAAATAATGGGATCTATTTGAACTTGAGTAGATTTTAGTAATTTTATTTAACACATTCAATATGACACTTCAATAGTTGTTAAATTTAACTTGTATATGTAGCATTTAACAATAATTTAAAATACACTTTTAGCTTATATGGATAGTGTTATTAAATTTAACTATCTACATAAGCAAAAAGTACATTTTAACAACTATTAAAGTGTCACGTTGAATGTGTTAAACAAAATTATTAATATCTACTCAAATTCAAGTGGGCTCATTCTTGTTAAAAGTCATTGGTCAAAATTTATTAAATAAATAAAAAAAGAATTTTTCAAAAGCATTAAATTCTAACACAACATTAAAATTATTGTTAAAACTAACAATAAAATTAACATAACCAACATTAATGACTGTTTTTTAATAACTTCCTTAATACAACCAATATAGCTATTTTTTTAATTGTTGACTAACAACTTCACTAACAGCCTAATTTAAAACATCCACATTGATAGTATTAAATTAACTATTTACATAAGCAAAAAGTGCAAAAAATAGAGTTTTAGTGATTGTTAAAGAACACATAAAGTAAGTTAAATTTAACTATTAATTTGTACTGTATTGGCTATTCTAAATAAAAGTGTCAAAATTTAATCATCAATTCAATAGTCACATAATGAACCAATCTCAATTTAATTAAAATGAAAAAAATAATACCACATTAAGTGTTAAATTTGTTGCTAAATTTAACAATAAAACTAACAATTTATTAAAGTAAATGTTTTCAATGACTACTTTAAATCACCAATGTAAATTATTTTTTAAGTTAATAATTCTATTAATAACCTACTCTAACACTATTAATGTTAATGTCCTGTCACTACCAACATCGACACTCTAAACCTCACAAGCTTTTGTACTCAAAAGTCAATACAAAACATATATACAACTGTAAAGCTTCAAAAAGAAGGGCACAAAGGTACCGGCCTTTTTTCATCATTAAAGGACTCTTTAAGAACCAGTAGTAATGGCCCTGTCGCCCCTTTTCAGCCAAATTTCAATTTATGGTTAATAAAGCTTGTTCTACAAATATTTTTTTTTCATCCAATAATCTCTCACCGTGGCGAGAGATCAGGACTAAGGGATCAGGACTAACCTCTTCTATTCTCCGAACAGCCAACATAATTTTGACTTGGAACTTTTTTATTTTACTTTACCCAAACATGCCAGCTTCAAATCTATTATTATATTGGATAAGAATGTAAAACATGTGAAGCGATTAGCACAAGGTTTCTGAGATGAAAATAAAGAAGGAAAATAAGGAATAAATAACAAACATCTGAAATTTGAGATGGCCAAAGAAATAGATTATAGAGATGAATACTGGCTACAAGCAGTGTTTCAAATCGAATAACAAACTACTATAAACCATAGAAAATCACTCAAATAATAAAGCATGAAATTTAACTATTCATTGTCTTGTTTTGGTGCTTCCTTGATCTCCTCGGTGCCATCGTCCTATCACGAGAACAGTTAAGCATTATCAATTAGTAATTCCTTTCAAGAATGGCAGTGGATGCACAAAACTCTCTATGGAAGACAAACGGAAAAATTTTACCTGCATGTCTGATGTCCACAAAGTTAGGTTGTCACGGAGAAGCTGCATGATCAGAGTGCTATCCTTGTAAGACTCTTCTCCAAGGGTGTCCAATTCCGCAATTGCCTCATCAAAAGCCTTGCCAGAATGAGATGAGCAAAAGTTAGTGAATCATCATAACATTTGTATCAACTGCAAGGCACAACTCAAAACAAGATATGGAATTCTATTTTATGTTGCAATGAAAGAATCAACCAGACCCAGGTACATTTTTCGTTTTTGTGCAAAACATAATTAAGAGATTGGAGACAACAAGTTTGATTTTCTAGCGGACCTGTTTAGCAAGATTACAAGCCCGGTCTGGAGAATTCAATATCTCATAGTAGAACACTGAAAAGTTGAGAGCAAGTCCAAGACGGATTGGATGTGTTGGTGCAAGCTCTGCATTTGCAATGTCCTGTAAATACAAAGACCCGAACTCCACTCAGTAACCAAACAAAATATACTACAATTAAACACAATAAGTTTCATGATCCGATTTAATAAGCATCCAAGTTATTTGCTTCACGGGACAAATTAATTATGAACTGCTTAAAAAATTAGTAAATCATAACAGAACTTTTGTCATCGGGGGTCAATAGACTACTGTACTCCACAATAAATAAGATTTAGTAAGATCTTATTCTTATTCTCTGCTTGACTGCTTCACTTTCATAAAAGTGAACAAAGGATATTAATGCGCGCGCGCGCACACACACTGCAAGTTACAAAATAACCATAAGTTCAACCGAAAATTTATCCCCTCATTAATTTGTATGAGGAATGTTTGTAATGACAAATCTAATTGATAGCCTAGATCGCACATATTAATTAAATGAAACAAAATTAATTTAATTCGACGAATTTCCAGTAGACTAACATAAAATAGTGAAATAATATGCATAGCTCCTCTTTATTAACTTGACCATTCAGCTTCGGATCATACTAAAAAATGGATAATAAAATTAAATTTCACCGCTCAATCTAATAAGTTGGCTCCTCTATCACAAAAAGCTGTAAATATGATTATGCATTGCCAGAAAAGGACAGTCGGCAACCTAACCTGAGCCGACTTGTAAGCAGAGAGAGTGTTCTCGGCAGCTTCCTTCCGCTCGATTCCAGTCTTAAACTCCGCCAAGTAGCGATGATAATCTCCCTTCATCTTCAAGTAAAACACCTTCGAGTCACCGTTGGAGGCGGATCCAATGAGCTTAGAGTCGAGAAGCTTCAAAATCCCTTCACAAATGGAGGACAGCTCAGATTCGATCTTGGATCTATATCCTTTTATTGCGGACACGTGACTCTCGTTGCCGCGGCTCTCCTCCTTCTGCTCGATTGACGAGATGATCCTCCAGGAGGCACGACGGGCGCCGATCACGTTTTTGTAGGCCACTGACAGGAGGTTGCGCTCCTCCACCGTCAACTCCTCACCGCCGTCCGCCGCCGCCACCACCTTCTCCATGAACTCCACCATCTCCTCGTAACGCTCGGCCTGCTCCGCCAGCTTCGCCATGTACACGTTCTCCTCGCGGGGGGACGCCATTGTTAGCTAGAGAAGGATTTTTTAGAGAGCGAACAATAGACTTTTTTAGAGAGAGAGTGAAGGGTGGAAAATACAAACAAGCGGTTTTGGATTCGCTATTTGTAGGGTGGAATGATATGCGTTTTTGAATTTTTTTAATTATGAGGAAAGAAACGGGTTTGGCATGGCCATTCAGCCGGGAATCTTAGATGAGTGAATATCAATTATAGCAGCACTTTCAATCTATGAGTAAATTTCAATTATAGCACCACTTTCAATCTAGTTGAGTAAATTTCAATTATAGCTCCACTTTCAATTCCTTAGCATTACGTAATCTTTCATGGCTATTCTTCCTAGGGCTGGGCATCCAATCTGAAAAACCGCCAAAGTCGACCTAAAATGGGTCAGGGAGGGTCAAGTTTCTACATTGATCGGGTCGGCCTCGAGTTGGCACCGAGTAAACCGACTCAAGTTGAGTCGGGTGCCGGGTTGACTCGGTGAAACCCGGGTCAACCCGGTGAACCCGACCGAGTCAACCAAGGCGGGTTCAACCCGATTTTTTTAAATAAATCTTGGTAAAATAATTGATAGTTTGAGACTTTGAGTTTCCTTCTATTCATCTCTTTCATTCACACAACACAATTACACAAAGAGCAAAACACTTACTCTCTCTCACAATCTCTATCCCTTTCATTCACACAACACAATTACACAAAGAGCAAAACACTCACTCCCTCTCACAGTCTCTCTCACCCTCACGAACCCTAGAAGGGCCGCCGCTACCGACATGTCCCTACCTCCTACCACCGCCACGTCTACCGCTCTAGTGCTCCTCCATGTCTGCCGCTCCACTAGTCCGCCACATTGGTGCGCCTCCCATGTTCTTGTATCTTGTTTATTGTATCTCTACATGACTATATATGAAGGGATGTTGAATGATTTCTACTCTACTCAATTTTGAAGATCAATATCATGTATTCTTGTTTGGTCGCTGTGTCATCGCTGTGCCGCATTGTCGCCACCGTGCCGCCGCCGCCACGCTGCTGGCGGATCTGCTGCTACAAATTGCAATGCAAAAGCTTAGGGTAGAAAATTATAAATAGAAACTAGTTTTTTTTTCTTTCTTTTGTTTTTGTTGGAGATGGATATGTACAATGTATTAGTGTATTTGGGCCTTTGCGGTACTAGGCCTATGGTGAGTTTCAATTTTTTTGGGCCTGAAATAAATTTTGACTAGTTTTCTTTGTATTTTTTTATTTTGGGCATGTTGTAGGCTCAAACCGACAACCCGATCCGACCCGAGTCAACTAGGTCGAGTCGGGTTTTGGACCCGAACCGGGTCTGCCCGGTTTTTGAAATGGCAACCTAAATCACTGTCGGGTTGGGTTCGGCTTGCGCTCAAACCCGACCGACCCGACCCGACTGATGCCCAACCCTAATTCTTTCCTTCTTTTGGCGTAATCTTTTCGTACTCATGAATCCAATTATATATTTTAACAAAAATAAATAAATAAAGTACGAGTACAATATGGCTAGATCAAAGGGTTAACCAACATAGTTAAGAGCCTAACCTCTTACCGGAATTACTCAGGTTCGAATCCCCACAATCTCCCTCCTCCGGTCGCCCTTTGAACAAAAAAAAAAGGAGTACAATATAGCTTATCATTCCATCACAATCAATGGAATCATATCCATACAACCAATCAGTAAACAATCAAATAAACTAACAAAATATATGAAGTTGGGCAAAACCCACATTAACTCATACATTTGGTGCAACTCATGTCAAATCTATACAAACATAAAAGCAGAATAGTTTCCTTTTTACCATCTCTCACGCATTTTCACTTGCTAAATCGAGTTAAGTCATCCTGGCCATTCACTTTATCTTACAATCTTGGCCATTTATTTTGTTTTAGGTTTTTAATTTATATTATTTATAGATATATTTGATTGAGCTTATTATTATCGCTATATTTTTCAATTTTTAATCATAATTACTAAATCAAATTTTATTTTATCTCGATTTTCATTCTGTCCTCTAATAGAATTCATTCTGTCTAAGATTTCACAAATCTCATTCACTTTACATTCAAACTTTCCATTCCTTATTTAGAGCAGTTATATTTTCGATCGATTTTCTTAATTTTTTATTTCAATTTATCTCACACCATGTAATTACTTCCAAATTGGTTTCAATATTCACGAATGTTCAAAAAATCATACAAGTCATCGAATCGGAAAAGCTAATAGTTCAAGGTCATTGAACTGATATTAATTAAATAATTGAAAAAAATTAATTTTTACCTAAAATAATGTACATAAAGAACATTCGATTTTATAATTTTTTTATCTCTACCATTTAAAAAAAAGTTGAAATTTTATTCATTTTTTAAGAGCCATTGAAAATGTGACTTTAAGCTTAGAAAGGAAATCCTATAATGGTTATTTAGTGAAAAAATTGAGAACGTATACCTATATTAAGCTACTTAGAGATGTGTTATTCATAATATGTCCTTAACGTATTAACATTAAGCTTCCAAAAAGTAAAATTTTAATGAATTATTATTTTAAAAAATATTTAAAACAGGTGAACTGTATTCGTATTTATCTCACACCATCAGATTTTTTTTAGATTGGTTCTAGTATTTGCAAATGTTCATAACACAAGACTAGTTATCGAATAGGAAAAGCTAACGGTGCAAGATTATCGGACCGATTTTAATTAAATAATTGAAATAAATTAACTTTTACCTAAAATAATATAGAAAAAAATTCGATTTTATAATTTTTTGAACTTTACCATTTAAAAAAATTGAAATTTTATTCTTTTTTTAAGAGCTATTGAAAATGTGACTTTGGATATAGAAAATGAATTCCACATTGATTATTCAGTGAAAAAATTGAGAATGTATGTCTATATTAAGTTACTTGGAGAAGGCTTATTCATGATAGGGCCTATAGGCCTTGAACTTCTAAAAAGTTAAAAATTTTAGTTGATCATTATTTAAAAAAAATTATTGTGAATAGATGAACCGTATCTGTATTTATCTCACACTGTCGGATTGTTTTCCAAACTGGTTCCAGTATTCACAAATATTAAGAAAATTCGATCGGTCATCAAACTAAAAAAGCTAACGGTTCAAGATTCAAAAGTTCGAATCAAGTTGAACTAGTTTTAATTAAAAACTTAAAAAATAAATGGTAAATTTTATAAAATTATCAAATAATTAGCAAAACTCAATAAAAGTGCAATTAAGTGACTTTTGGGCATTATGATTGAATTCCAACATGGATTTATCGTTAAAAATATTGAAATTTTATTCCTTTTTTAAAGAGTCGTTGAAAATGTGACTTTGGACATAGAAATAGAATCATCACATTGGTTATTTAGTTAAAAGAATTAAGGATGTATATCTATATTAAGTAACTTGGAGAAAGATTATCCATAATAGGGTCTTAGCTTCTAGGCCTTGAATTTTCAAAAAGTTTAAAAATTTTTATAGATCATTATTGAAAAAAATTTCTTATGAATCAGTAAATCGTATCGTGTTTATCTCGTACTGTTGGATTACTTTTCAGATTGATTCCAATATTCATCAATGTTAAAAAACCGTAATGGTCATCGAACTAAAAAAGCTAATAGTTTAATGTTTAAAAAGTTAAATTGGGTCGAGTCGAGTCGGGTCGAGGTCGAACCAGTTTTAATGAAAAAAACTTAAAAAAATAAATGCTAAAATTTATAAAATTGTCAAATAATTAGCAAAACTCAATAAAAGTGCAACCATGTGACTTTTGGACATTATAATTGATTTTCCACTTTGATTTGTCATTAAAAAAAGGTTAAAATTTTATTCAGTTTTTAAGGACTATTGAATTTGTGACTTTGAACATAGTAAGGGAATCTCAAATTGATTATTTAATTAAAAGAATTGAGGATGTTTACCTATTTTAAGCTACTTGAAGAATGGTTATGTATAATAGAGCCTTAGATTATGAGTCTTGAGCTTCCAAAAAATTAAAAATTTTAATTGATCAATATTGAAAAAAATTTATTGTGAACTAGTGAACCGTATATGTGTTTATCTCACATCATCAGATTACTTTATGGATTGGTCCACTATCGCCAAAGTCAAAAAAAAAAAAGTACTAGTCATCGAACTAGAAAAGCTAACAATTCAAGATTGAAAAGGTCAAATCGAGTATAACTAGTTTAAATTAAAATTTTAATAAATAAATGCTAAAATTTATCAAATTATAAAATAATTTATAAAACGTCATAATAACAGTGCAACTAAGTGACTGTTGGACATTATGATTGAATTCCCACACAGATTTGTCAATAAAAAAAGTTGAAATTTTATTCCTTTTTTAAGAGCTGCCTATATTAAGTTACTTGAATAAGAGTTATGTATAATAGAGTTTTAAACTTACAAAAAATTAAAAATTTTAATGGATTATTATTAAAAAAAGTTTGTTGTGAAGTGGTAAATCGTATCCATGTTTATTTCACACAATCAGATTGCTTTCTAGATTAATTCCACTATTCCTCAATATTCAGAAAACCGGATCGATCATTGAACCGGAAAAGCTAATAGTTCAAAGTTTAAATGGTTAAATCGGGTCGAATCGAGACTGAACTAGTTTTAATTGAAAACTTTAAAAATAAATGCTAAAATTTATGAAATTATTAAATAATTAACAAAACTCCATAATAAAAAGTGCTATTAAGTGACTTTTAGACGTTATAATTGAATTCACACATAAATTTTTCATCAAAAATGTTGAAATTTATTCTTTTTTAAAGGTCAGTGACAATGTGACTTTGAGTATAGAAATATAATCCCACATTATTTATTTAATGAAAAGAAATGATGATGTATGTCTATATTAAATTACTTAGAGAAAGATCATGCATAATAGAACTTTAGTTTATGGGTTTTAAGTTTTCAAAAAATTCAAAATTTTAATAGATCATAATTGCAAAAAAACTTTATTATGAACCGTATCTGTATTTATCTTGCAATGTCAAATTACTTTCCAGATTGGTTCCAGCATTCGCCAATTCTCGATTTTTCTACTTAAATTGATCATGATGGTTTAATTCTTTAAACACTGACTAAATTATGTTAACATATTAAAATATTTAGTTTATAGAAAGTATATGTTAAGAAAAATTAGATATCATTAATACATATTAGAAAAGTTAAAAAAAAAAACAAAAGAGACAATAGATTACACGTGCATTTTGAAGAGAAAAGTTAGTGTTCACTCATAGATAATTTTATATAGATATTTTGAAGGTTATAAATTAAAAATGTCTGAAAATTATGATTTGTGTTAAAAATGATCAAACAATAAATTCTACTATAAATGATGTAACATATTTATTTATTTAAACTATGTTAATATATGTTTATCTTTCATTATTTATTTAAACTATGTTTATTGAATGTAACATATTTTTCTTTTGTATTATACATTGGCAGCCTAATATAAACTTAAAAAATTCACCCGTACCGCTTAATACAAGTCTAAAAATTTACTTCAATGTTTTCTTTAGTTTTTTTTTTTTTTTTGATAGATCAGTTTTTATTCTCATTAATAAAATATAATATATTACGAGTAATACCTATATTGCTTTATACACACATTAACGATCTAATATTATAACTTAAAATCTTTTTTATACAACTATAATATTCTGTATGCATGCTAAGACAAGTCCTCATCTACAAGACTGCAATCCAATCATATATATAATAATTATCACCTTTAAACCGCCATAGATGATGCATCCTTTTTCTAGCAATGGTAATACGCAACTCATTTATATTTATTTAAATTCATTTTTGATTATGTGGCTTTTTGTATTATTGGTTTATTACCCTTTTCGAAAAGATAACATTTTACTTTTTCAAAAATATAATAATAATAATAATAATGATAATAATAATAATAAAAACAATGTCGCGCGTCAAAATTTAAAACAAAAGTGAATTTAAATATCTCTCTTTCCTTTGCGTAGGGAAGTTCAAATTCTCTTTTATGGATTGGACATTCTCAACTTTTTAGCTTCCTTATCAAGTTGTAGCTTCAGTATTGGATCATCAATTGCAATATCTCTCCTCCACTTTCATATCTTGACGAAATCTTCATATTGATCATGGATGTTTATCTTCAATATGGTAGTATTTATCATTGTTCACCTTAAAAGTTTAACCATTCAGATCTCTAATGCGTTAGTGGCAGTTTGATTCTCTCTACGTAATTAACTTATAAAGAAAACATTATAAAGAGGTAAAATAAATAGTGTAGATTTAATGAAAATTTGAAATTTGTTGTTATAAATGAATAGTTGTCAAATCAACAGTCAAATCAGTGATAGCTGAAATTATAAAAAGATATGTTAAAGAGGATCAAAAAATCCCTTAATTTCACAAAAGGTCCCCAACTTTTGAGTTAAAAATCAGTTGAGTCTCTAACCTTTTTTCGCTCTCTTAGATCCCCAATATTTCATAAATTCGCATAATAGATCATTTTTATCACTATTCCGTCAATTTTTTTTTAAAAAATAACAGTCATACATTTAGCTTTTTAATTTTAAAAATAATAAAAAAATTTTTTAAAAAAAAGAACGAAACACCATCTCTGCCTCTCTCGTAATAATTGCTGCTAGCCGTTTCCAGCGGCCAGAACATTTCCTGCAACAAATGAAGGGATTCACTACCCCTAAAAAATGCTGCCTGAAATGGCAGTAGACAACTATCATTTCTGACATTATTTTTTGAGGGGGAATCCCACCTCCATTGTGGGAAAAGCAAAGGGAGGAGTCATCTCCTCTTTATTTTTATATCCGAAAATAGAAACATTTTGTTGTCAGAAATATGGCTGCCATTTCTGCTAGCATTTTTAGAGGCTGATGAATCCTTCCCATTTGCTACTGGAAAAGGCCTTTTCCGACAGCAAATTCCCCCCATTTTGGCCGCCAGAAACGACGGCATTTTGTTACCGTTTCCAGTAGCAATTGTTGAGAGGAGAGGGTGTGTTTTTCTCTTCTTTTTTTATTATTTTTATATATTTTATTTTTAAAATTAAAAAACTAAGGGTATAGCTGTTATTTTTTAAAAAATTGATGGAATAATGGTAAAAAAGACATATCGTGTAAATTTATAAAAGATTTGAGACTTATAAGAGTGGAAAAAATATTAGAGACCTAACTGATTCTTAACTCAAAGGTTGGGAACCTTTTGTGAAATTAACCCATCTCAAATAACCACTTTATTTTTAAAGAAATAAAATATTAGTCTCCTCCAACAAGCTCTTCATTTGTATCTCTTTGTTTTACCATCTTCAAGAAATATTTACAGCATGTTTGATTGGAGATATTTTCCATAGAAAATGTCAAATTCCAGAAATTTTTTCCATCGTCATGTATTTGATTGACAAATGAAAATATAATTGAAGTTCCACAGTACGAGCCTTTTAAACATATTTTTCATCATTTTACTAGAAAATCAATTCCCATCTCTCCTTAAGTAAAATGTTTTTCATAAAAATTGGAAAATATTTTCTATTGGAATGCGTTTGATCAGAAGTATGAAATTTAGTTGGAAAGAAAATATTCTCCTATCAATTGAAAAATCGGTAATTAAATTCCTTAGAAAATGAATTGCAACATGTTTAATTGAAAGTGAAATTCTCAAGAAAAAATATGAATTACCTAGAAAACAAAAAACTTACACCCGCATTGGAAAATATTTTCTTTGTTTTCAAAGAAAATGTGGTCACGTGACCAAAAGATGGAAAATATTTTTCATGAAAAAAAATGCAAATCAAACTCCACAAAAGTATAAATTTAGATGAGAAACCTTATTTTCCATAGAAAATCTTTGCTAATCAAATATACAATTTTAGTTTAAAACCTATTATTATTATTATTATTATATGTTCCTGTGTGTATACAAATGTTAGTCCATAAAAATAGTCACAGTTTATTTTTTGTTTGTCCTAAATTATTGTTTGTCCTAAATTATTACCCACTTGTCATGCCCTTGTTTTTAGTGTCGGTTTTATTAAGTATTTTTGATAGATTCAACGACGGAAACTTTGGTAGTCGCTTAATAGAATAAAAGACTGCGAGGGTCATAATGTGTCAATCAAATAAGTCTCATAAATTTTTATATAAAATCGTAATGTTACTAGATTTCTTTAATTTGTCTAGGATTATATTATTCATGAAATATCGTTTTTTTTTATTTCAAACAAACTTGTTTACACGTCAAGGAACATTTTGAAGTCCATGTCATAATATTTGCTTCTTATGTTTATTAATTAGATTGCATGAATGGTTTTTCTTGTTGAAAGTATGTGCAAAAATAAGCTTGTTAAGAGTAAATACCAAAGTAAATATACACAAGCAACACAATCTATTACATAAAAACTATTTTATTGATTTACTAGCCGAACAAATGATTGAGAGTCTCTATATGGAAAACGAGAATCCCAATCAAAGCAAAAGTTTTCATTGTATCATTACATTACATACTATGTCTTTACTTTATTTTTATATATTCATATATTTATTCTACCATCTCTACTTTCTTATTAGGCTAGTATTACATTAGGACTAGACCAAGAACATAGGCTTGTCTTTCCAAATTATGTCGCAGTGAAGATGGGCAAGAGTGTATGCGCAAAACACATTGTATTCGTATGTTGTTCCCAAGTACATGAGGAATAAAGGGGCTTCTTCATAATATGCCCAAATATCCATTTCAACCATATACATTATCTTACTTTGGTCATGCGACATCCTTCATTCCTCGGCTTTATGCTCATATACCTTTCGGTGGATCATCTACAGAAGAGTGAAAAGATACTAAATGAGTACAAAGTATCCCGTGAGTAATACAATATTTTGATTTGCCACAAGGTTATAAAAATTCTTTTATGTTACAAATTTAAGAAACATTAGAATATACAAATCTTTTGAATACATCATAGGGCCCCACATACTAGAAATTCCTACAACCCGTGGCGCACTTTATTGCCTTTCAAATATCAAGATGGTAATGGCAATACAAATATATTCACAATAAATTTATGGCTGGCCTTTGCCGGAATTCCAAGCAATCATCAATCCATAGCAATTTTCATACTACTCATCCATATCTTGGAGTCACTAGATAGGTCATAACATAGATCAAATCAAAAGCAAACTAATACAAAACGTGTAGATGAACACTCGTAGTTTTTATGCAAGAAAAGCATTTCAACAATATCCAAAACACATGCTTTTATTAAAACTTACTTGAAATTTATGCATGCCAAAGGAAACTAAAATAATGAGTTACTCACCTTTGCTCTTGTGTTTTTAAAAGTTATTGTTTGTGTGTGAGTAGAGATATGCCTCTAAATCCTTGCTATCTTCAAGCAAGGTAAGCTTTAGAGTGAGAGTTCCATATGTATATAGAGAAGACTTTATTGAGAGGTCAAAAAAGTGCTTTTGAAGGTCTTTTGAAAGTGTTTTAAGAGTGACAAAATTTATGGACAAATTTGCTTAACTATTTCCTAAAAATTCTTGGATTCCACCTAGGATAAAATGTCCAAATGTCCCTAGATAATTTATAATCAACTAATGAAAATAGATCCAATTGGGAGCACAAGAATTCATCTCCTCAAATCAAATTGCCAAGTGTGCTTAGATTTATTTCATGTAATGAATTTCCAACGTGTCCAAGCGTCTTTAGATTTTTTCATACTTATTGCCCAATAAACCCCTCAACTTAATGTATTATATGGTTAAATCCTTGTACTTTCAACTATACTAATATAAGCGTCGCATTTTCTGTTTAAATATCTTTTAGGCCCAAACATGTTATTCGATTACACTTTATCATTCCTACGGCCACCCTACTATCCGATAAAATAGTCAATATTAAACTCAATTTATCCTTTCATTTTTCATCAAGGTAAACATATTTACAAAGTCTTAGAAAATGTTGTAACTTATTATTTAATTACCAAGTTTCTTTATAGATTCCTACTAATTGGATAATATGCAAGAAGTGCGCCAATTATTATCCCAAAAATACCTCCATGAAATTTTTGAATTTTTCCTCGAAGTATTACACTACTTTTGTTACTTAGTTTTTTTAATTTTCTTATGTCCATATTTAATGTGCATTGATATTAACAAATAAAAACTAATAAAGTTAAATAACAATTAAATGAAAGAACATATCAAAAAAATATTCAAAAATTTCATTTTTTCAAGAACATTAATTAGGTTTTTCTTAAACTATGTGAAAAATAATAAATGATTATTTTTATGGGACAGATGGAGTATTTGTTAAATTGAGACATTGACATTGACCGGAGGCATACCCCACTCTATTTATTCCATCAGAATTCACGAGACATAAGTTGTAGAGAAACCCCCACATAAGAGGAATCGAACCCGAGACCTCTACGTTTCAAGGCCTCAACTTTAGCCTCTTAACCAAATGGGCATAAATTGTTATTGTTAAGTAGAAAAGTTGGCGTATGGCTTTTTTTTTTTTGGGGGGGGGGGGTGGTTGTGGTTTGTTTGTTAGTTTGTTAAATGGCGAGTAATGAACTTCAAAACGGTCTCAATTTTTCAAAGGGTGAGGGTATTTTGGTCTAAATTTAAGGGTTAGGGACGAAAGTGAAATGGATGCAAAGATTGGGGAGGTATATTGTAACTAACCCAAGTTAGTTTGTTGCGTCACCTATCTATAAATACATCGACAGAGGACAGGTAAACCCTAATAGCAAGAGGGCGACGGCTCGCACTATATCGCAAATTTGCTGCTGCGTCTTCTGTGTATTAACCGAAGATGAAGGTTAGCCCTTGCCTTCCTGTTTCGCCGTTAATCTATGTTATATGCATTCACATTCGTATACATACAGGAACATATATTCGCATGCTAGATTTAGTCCCTGTGGAGGTTTTCTAAGATTCATTGTTCTTGTATTCATCTATCGCAAATCCCACCACTGGGTGCCAGAAGAAGCTAGAGATTGACGATGACCAGAAACTGTACAGCTCTATTTTCATCTTTTTCTATTTATCAAAACTCTAGATAGTGTAAATTGCTAAAAACTGACGGTCATTTACTAATTGCTGATTTGATAATTAGATGCATTTTAGTGTACCTGATGATCATTTACTAATTACTGATATGATAATTGGTGTATTTTAGTGTACTCCCTAAAGGTTGATGATTAATGTATGTAATTACCTCAATGATTCTATTTACGTGTAGGGGACTGTTTCTGTAACCAGGCAGTGAGACCTCCCATGCTTCTATTGTTATCCGATTGATTTGCCTCTGATGGGCTTCTTGCTTAGTTATAAGCTTCAAATATTGTATTTTCTGCTTTGCAAGCTGATAGAACTCCCGTAGGTTAATGAATATCTGAAATGAATGAATATCTGGAATGCAGTAAGGAGTATAAAAATGATTATTGGCTTTTCCCTAGTCTCCTAATGGAACACAGGTGTATTTGCTTAATGATGTCTTTATAAATACATGTATTGGTTGTCTTTATAAATGCATGTATTGATTGTCTTTATAAATACATGTATTGGTTGTTTGCTTTGCAACCATTTTGAACTCTGGACATGATTCTTTCATCTGGCCTCTCAAATTGAAATGATTTATTTCACTGCGAGTGACATGATTTATTTGTGTACTTGTATATCTATAGCAAATAAGATGTCTAAAATAAATGAGATTTGCTATACCAGACAGAATCGGAGGTGTTATTTTCTGTTCGTTCCTGGTTGACAAAGTCATCCTGTTGTACCTTGTAGTTCTTATGCTAGTTGTTAAAGGAATTCTTTTGTAGTCAAATTTGTTACAAATGATGGACTGTAAGTGTTTTAGTCAACATTTGGTCACTAACTTGCCATGGTTAGATTACGTCTAGGAAGCTTCTTACCTGATTTGATTGATATAATACTCTGTGAAACTGACTTGTAATCTAAATCTCTTGGCGCTGAAAAGCCGTGTCTTCTGGGACAAGAGGATCTCTCAGGAGGTCAGTGGAGATGCACTGGGTGAGGTAAGAAATTTATTTTTAGTCTACATATTAAGATCTGCCATGGTTTTAGCACTGGTTAATTGTTAATGGTTATTCTAACATGGCTTAATAAAAATGAGGTGACAGGAGTTCAAGGGCTATGTTTTCAAGATCATGGGAGGGTGTGACAAACAAGGCTTCCCCATGAAGCAGGGTGTGTTGACTCCTGGCCGTGTTCGCCTGCTGCTTCATCGAGGTATTTGAGAGATGGATTATTCACATTAGTTTTAAGAGCCATGATCTTGATTAGTTATTTTTAAAAAGTGGATGTTGGTTTGTACAGGTACCCCTTGCTTCCGTGGTTATGGTAGGAGAAATGGAGAGCGTAGAAGGAAGTCTGTCCGTGGATGCATTGTTAGCCCCGATCTCTCTGTTCTCAACTTGGTCATTGTGAAAAAGGGTGACAATGATCTGCCTGGACTGACTGATATTGAGAAGCCTAGAATGAGAGGTCCAAAGAGAGCTTCTAAGATCCGCAAACTCTTCAACCTTTCCAAGGAAGATGATGTTCGGAAGTATGTCAACACATATCGCCGAACATTCACCACCAAAACAGGTGAGTTCAGCTATAATATATGAGCACTTTGCGACACTAGAAGTCATAAGTGGAGAAGATTGAAGAAAAAGAGAAACTATATGCATCTATGATGTTTGTGAATTATTACTTGGATGGGGATATTAAATATTCTGTCTGATCCACTTGGTACTATTTTATGATTACAGGTAAGAATGTCAGCAAAGCTCCTAAGATTCAGAGGCTGGTGACTCCTCTGACTTTGCAGAGGAAGAGAGCCAGAATTGCTGAGAAGAAGAAGAGAATTGCCAAGGCCAAGTCTGAGGCGGCTGAATACCAAAAGCTTCTTGCTAGTAGATTGAAGGAACAAAGGGAGAGGCGTAGTGAGAGTTTGGCTAAGAAGAGATCTAGACTCTCTGCTGCCAAAGCAGCATCCACTTCTGCCTGAGGGAGAGGCATCAGCAAGAACCTGGTCAAGCAAAGAACTATACTCTCAGCTGCCAAGCCCATGTATTGCTGCCTTGTTCTTGACTTGGAATGCAATCCTAGTCCTAGTTTCCAGTAGTAGATGTCTTTGCTTGTTGCGATTTCATGTTGAGACAATTTTGGTTTCAGTTAGGGAAAACACCTAAATTGTGGACTGTGCGAACTATTTTCTTTACTGTACAACACTGGAGATATTATCGTTATCACTGATTTATATCAAAGTTTTCTAAGTCCTTTAATTGTTATTTTTATATGGGATTCTTTAGCTGTCTGAGCTTAGAATTTGTCTTTCAGTGATTCCTTGATTTGATATTCATAGTTTGCCACACGCTATGGGATGGAAGGAGGACAAGCGCCCATTAATTGGTTACATATACTGATACACATTCTGTGAAGGCAGAGAGGTATATGCGGTATTGGGTTGATCGATCTACAACTTGATGTGGAAGTTTTTAAAGGAACTTTAGCTCGTTACTCTACCTAATGTGACTATGTGACCATCGTTTGTTTAATATTTGTCATAGAGCTACAATAACGATTGATCAATAATTCAAACATCACATACGGAGATACAGATGAGTTCTACTTTCTATTTAAAATGACTTCGATTCTTAATAGCAGGCAGTAACTTCTCTTCTGCTCAATATGGGCGATTAACTACCCTACAGTTCTGTCTAATTTCGCCAGGCTGACAGGATTTTATATCACCTAATTTAATCATCCCTTCAACGAAGGCCCTGAAAAATTCACTCTGATGCTCACTGAACAGCTTCACATATTCCCGGGTCTCAGGGTATGTAAACAATGTTTGATCAGAATTCAGAAATCCTCTCCCATTCACCAAGTCCTTAAAATACTGGTTATCGAATCTCTCAGGCGTTGCATCCAAGTCGCCTGTTACATTCCCATCTCCTCCCTGTGGACAAAGCATATCCAACTTTTCTCTGAATATTGGCTCGATAGCAGGGTCGGGTCTTCCTGTGCCAGACTGATTATAGAGTCGAAAAACAATAGAAAAGCACCTTGCTTTGCCAATGGAGTGAGACCCAGAAAGAGCTACTAAATCTTTGGTAGAAAGATTGAATTTGCTGAAGAGATCAATCAGGTAACTGGCATTGGCTCTTGGGCTTGGCATTATGTCGTCCGAATGTTTCCGATCTTGCTGTTAAGCTATCTTGCCTTCCTAATTTCACCTCCCAATTCGGTCCTCCGCTCTGGTTCATTACAGAAAAATACCCATGTAATTCTTGCTTCTTCAAAATGGATTCTAGATAATTATTACTTCCATTGCTGGTGTGTTCTTCACCCAAATTTCGTTTTATTTTCATGATGATAAGATAATTTATGGGCAAGTTAGTCTTCAAAGAGCAGAGTGAAGAAGGTAAAAATGCTTACCAGAGCAACAGCATCTCTTGCAGCCATAATTAGTATGTCAGCGCAAGAGACAACACCAGGACAGGCCCTTTCTAAGTTTTCCTTGATTTCATCGACAACTTCATATGACCTTAATGAATTTATATTCGACAGAGAGAGTTTTTCTCCCAGCATGTTTCGTGTGTCATCCAGCAACAAAGAGCCATCACACCCCTACAAAATCCAAGAAAATCTGAATCAAAATCTTGATTGAACTAAGAAAGCTAATAAATCAACAAAGCAATCATGGAACTGCAAGCGCATAACAGATGCACCACTTCTGGGTTCCCTAGCCATGTTCCTCTTCATCACACCCCGGACCAGACACTCGGCTTTCGGGCAAGTTTCCGCGTAAAAATGTGGCCGGAGTGGTGGTGGTGCGGCGGCAATGGCCAAATTAAGGAGGAGGATGGGGAGTAAAACGGTGGCAGACATCATGGGTACAGGTTTGGTTAGTATATTTTGGATTTTCACTGAAATGGTCCAAAGGAGGTGGTTCTTCCAGTGGGCCTTTATACACCAGACTTTGTTTGAATGTGAGAATGGGGAAACATGTTCACTGCAAGGTAGCGCCGGAAATTTATAGAGATTTTTATCTGAACTGTGGCAAAAACAGGGCAATTGGCAATAGGCTGCATCGTCACTTTGTCATATTATAGCCTGGATTTTCGAGAATCTGGACCAACTTTGATTACAAGTGGGGCCTTATTGATATATCACTATTATATAAACTAGGAAATGAGTGTGAAACATTCACTTTTTTTTTTTTACCTTGACATTTTTTATTAATATAAATAGTATTCTTTTAATTTTACAATTGATTAGTGTTTAATTCATATTAATAATTTTGTCATTATTAGTATTTTGTTTAGTACTAATTATGTAATATATAGTATTTATTAAGTAACTAGATTTTTCACCCCGTGCGTTGTACATGCATAACAACATGAAAAAAAATTAGGGCAGAAAAGAAAGAGGAAGTCCCTATCATTTTTCCAGTATAATACTAAACTTGATAGTTTCTCTTTTTTTTTTTGTTTTGTTTTTGTTTTCTGTTGAAGGAAAAAAATTTATTCTTATTATATTTTTAATTAAAAAATAAATATTAAAGTAACCATACTTTAAAAAAAAGATAATATAAAATTAGTTATCAATTTTCTGTTAAACTTCCACAAAATAAACATAAATATGATAGATTAATTTTCATGAAAACAATAGTGGGAATGTACAATTTATGTAGTTATACTTACAAAAAAAAAAAAGAAAACCTAATGAAGCCAAAGTCCGTCAAATTTGTTTTTCATAGATTTAAAATATGTAAAGCAGACAAATTCGAGAATTTTTTTTAAAAATAATTAATTCAAGAATTATTGACACATGCTTTAAAAAATTTCAAATGTTTATTATAATATTTCCATCAAGAGTAGTATATGTGAAGGGGGAGAAGGAGAGAGATTCATAATTTTAATTTATATGCAATAAAATAATCAATTATCAGCAGATGGATAGTAAAAAGATAAAGTAAAATAAAGTAAATTGTTAAAAAAAAAAGGAAAAAAATTTCTCCATAATGCAAGTGGCAGAATGGTAATCCGAACTAAAAGTGTAATTCAAGCCCAAACACAACAAGAAACCCAATTGAAATCTGTGATTGGAATATATTTCTTTTCTTGATTTTTAATTTTAGGTCAAGAAAAAAGACTAGGCCTGTTTGGTTAGATTTATAAAATTAAATTGTAAAGATAATTTATAAATAATGAAAATGAGTAGCAGAGATTTAATTGAAATTTGAAATGTGTGGTAATTATTGAGTAGTTGTCAAATCAACAGTCAAATCATAGTAAGTGAATTTATAAATAGACAAAGTAAAAGAAACCAAACAAAGCCTAATTAAGAAAATATAAAAAATTAATTCAAATATTCTTAAAAATATTAATTCAAATAAAAAATTAGAGATACATGAAGAGTTAAGAAAAAAAGTCTTACGCCAAAAACCTAAAAGTAGAAATCATGAAAAGAGATTAAGGAAATAAAAAGAAAAATAATTCAAATCAAAAATCAAAAATAAGAGAAGAGAAATATTAGGAGATCTGAATTTTTACTGTGAGATTGAAGGCTTAATTAGATGAAGATTAGAGGATAAGGCAAAAGGAGAAATTAACAAAAATTAAAAAAAGGATTGGATCAGTGTGAATTTTGAAAGGGAAAAGATAAAGAAGATACGGTAAAGAAGATAATTCAGGAAAAAATAAAAATATATAATTTCACATATAAAGTCATTGTGACGTCATCAAAATCCTTATGAAGCTAGACTATTGACGGGAAAAACCATACCAGACAAACTTCTCTTATTATTAATATGTAAATAATTACTTATGAGTGTGGTTTTTTTATTTTTATTGAACTGATAACTTTTTTCATTAAATAAATTTAATTTGCTTATAATTCTTTTATTTGAACTTAAAAAAAAAAATTATTCCATTAAGTTTTATTTAAAAATATGTTTTTCTATTAACAAAAATATTTATATGAATTTTAATATAATTTGTCCCTGTATCACCCTCCCATACCTTTGTCCCTGTATTTTTTCTAAAAAGAAACGTTCAAAGTGTGTACAGTTCTCCTAATTCCAAAAAAAAAAAAGATTTACATGCTCTTTTTTTCGGTTTATTAGACATAATTCGCCTAAAATTATTATTAAGTTTCAAAATTATTGCAAATTAAGCATTACCGTCATCATTTGGTATATACAATTATTAAAGTATCCTTTGATTCTCAAAATATTTTCATTCAAATTAATTTGAAGATATGTTTATAATTTTCAGTTGTATATTTTATCATATAATTACTTTTTAGAAATAATTAAATACTTTAATAGTTTTAATTTTTTTAAAACTTTCTTTCATTAATTATTTAGGGTATTCAACAATTTAATCAAATTTATTATTATTACTAATGGCATTCTTATGAAACTTTTGTGGTTTCATAAATGAATTCATTTTATTTAGAAAACAATTTTAAGACATTCTTAATGATCATCAACTATTATTATACAATAATGTTATATTAGCTTAAATATAATAATTAAAGATAAATATTCAATCAAATAATAATTTTAAATTGCCATATATAATAGCATTCTAGTTTTAGGTATAATAATATTCTAAAAAAGATATTTTTTATTATGACAAAGGAATTGGGAATAATTGAACTTTGATAAAGGGGGTAAGAAACATACTCAAACGCCATCAAACCACGTGAGTCTTGGCTCATATCCTTTTTTTTTTAGTTTGCCCTTTTTTAGGCCAATAACAATATATCATATTTTAGTAAGTTATTTTATTGTGGTAACTTTTAGCTAGCATATATATTTATAATAAAAATATATTATATCATTATGTAAATGATTTTTATAATACAGACAACGTGCAATGCACGTTTGAATTACTTGTTTATTAAAAATTGTAACTATGAGTTTTCCACATATATTTATATATTAGTCATGTTATTTGTAGGGAGGGTTTTACAAAAATATCTTTTACAAAATAGATGTGCTCTTCCGACCTTAGATATTTTTAAATCACACAATACACACTAATTAGATGGAAAAATCACCTTATTTTGTAAAAGATTTTGTAAAGTATTCCTTAAGGTAGCATTTTCATATTTGTATAAAGAATACTCACTCATTTTTTAAATAAAAAATGCCATCTTAGAGAATCTTTAATTTACATGATAATAAATAATATCTCTAGTTAATAAATTCTGATGATAATGTCTATAATCTATATATTAATTAAATAAAAGGAGCTGTGATACAATTTTATCACAATTTTTCTCTATTTTTCGTAGAATTAGGGATAATTGGGTATTTTTGTTTCCTAATATGGTAACCGGTGTGGTAAATACTTTTTAAATCTATTTTTTTTATAATTTTCTATTTACGTTATCTTCAAAATTTTTAAGTTTTCTTATCTTCATAATTTTTTCTTATCTTCATAATTATACCTTTAATTATCTTATATTTATTTTTTAAATCTTTTTTTCATTCTCATGAAAATCCAACAATCAAGAGGAAATTTATTTAAGATTTTAAAAATTGATTAAAATATTATCATACTACATAGGTTTGATGCACACAAACAAAGTTAATATAATCGCTGATTTTTATGAATTACTTATTTATATCATCTATATATTAATTAAATGAAAGGAGATCTGATACAATTTTACCGCAGTTTTCCTGCTATTTTTTCTAGAAATAGGGATAATTTGGTATTTTTGTTTCTAAATATGGTAGTCTGTGCGGTAAATACTTTTTATATCTATTTTTTAATAATTGTCGATTTGAGTTATCTTCAAAATTTTTGAGTTATCTTATCTTCATAATTCTATCTTATCTCCATAAGTATACCTTCAATTATTTTATATTTATTTTTTAAATCTTACTTTTATTCTCATGAAAATCTAGCAATCAAGAGGAGATTTATTTAAAGTTTTAAAAAAGAGTATTACTATTTAGCACCATTGGTGCTTAGCACCATATCAAGGTGACACTAAATAATAAGTTGAATTAAGTAGATCATTTATTATTCATTTAATTTCACTTATCATTTAATGACACATTGGATGTCAACTAGACTAATGTCAAGCACCACTAGTGCTACATATTATTATTCTTTAAAAAGTTGATTAAAATATCATCATACTATATGAGTCTGATGCATACAAACAAAGTTAATATATGATTCGTTTGGTTAGATTTATAAAATCAATTTATAAAAAGAATTTATAATGAGTAGAATTGAATGATAGAGATTTAATTGAAATTTGACATGTGTGGTGATTGTTGAGTAGTTGTCAAATCAATATTAGGTGAATTTATAAATTACAAAAATAAAATTTGCCAAACAAGGCCATAGCTGTTGATTTTTATGAATTATTTATTTATATCATATGAAAAAATTAAAATAAAATATAACTATGTTTACAAAAATATACATAATTATTAATAATTAAAAATTTTAAAAATAAAATTAAAAAGAAAGAACTATCCTTCTATGTAATCTTCTTTTTAAACAAATATATTCTCCATACTAAGATATCAAGTTTATCAATTGTTTTTTTTTTAACATGTGCGAGCATTTAATTTCTCAAATCCTAATAATAAGTTAGATTATTTTGAATTATTCTTTTCACTCATCGCACAAGTAAAAAAACTATTGTTTTTTAATAGTTTAGCGCACTTTTTCTTAATTTCACTTGCTTTTATATAGTTCATTATTTAAACTGGTCAAACAATGCGTTACACATTTCGTCCAGGTCTAGACGCCTAGCTTTTAATGCTTCAGCCGTTGTTCATATTTAGTTGTGGTTCATTATGAATTCGCACCATAATAAGAAAGCAAAAGACTTGGGATTTTTCTCATTATTGTCGGCATATAAGCAATAATTAACCTCAGCTTTACTTGTAAGAGAGCTTGTTTTTCTTTTGATAGAGATGGGTTTGTCTTAAAAGACTATTAGCACAATGGAAGTGATGGCACTAACTTATTTTACTTTTTTCCTCAGCATCAAATATATATATTTTTTTAAATAAAGAAAGCATCAAAATTATTGGGTTTAACAATTGGACAAGTTGGTTAGCTGTCTAGATATATGCCTAAAGAAAGGTGGTTCTCATCAGAAGTCACAAAATTTTCCGTGCTAGGAAATCTTCTTGCAGTTTGTCTAAAGAGAGCTAACATTTCCTTTATGGAGTGGAAAAGTGTCACATGGTCCCCTGTTATTAGGGGATTAGGACTTGCAGTTTGTCTAAAGAGAGCTAACATCTCCCTTATGGAGTGGAAGAGTGCCACATGGTCCACTGTTATTGGGGCCCCAATAACAGTG